>JAJOZX010011000.1:0-42500 GCA_023014485.1 Bathynomus jamesi
TCTATACTTACGTCGTTTCTATACATTAATATACTGCGTGTTCATTGCAGTTATATATATATATTATATATATATATATATATATATATATATATATATATATATGTGGTTCCCGCGTCTTAGGTACCTAAGCGCCAAAATTAAAATTCGCCAGAAATCTCCAAGTTCAGCAATATTTCTCGCAATAGTACAGTATCTCTGTTATTAATTGAGCTAGAACGTTCATTTTGGGTTAAATTAGAGTTCTAAGTATGCTAATGAAGATGTTGAGTTTTTTGGAATAGATTTTCATATTTTATATATATATTTTTTTTAAAATTTTTTGATTTTCTTATTATGTCGAACTTTGGGTGAACTTTTGGCTGGCGGACAGAGGTGGCAAAAGTAGTTCGCTTCATAAGGTAAGGTTTAAACAACCATACTTCTAATGTCGTAAGGTCATTATTAACCCAAACCACGCGATAAAGAAGGGAGAAATAGTGATATCCATCAAAAACGTTTTTTTCGCCTGTGGTGGCGCTTAGGTATCTTAAGACGCGCGACCCCTCATTATCGTAGATGACATATTATGAAACAAGTGAAGTGAATTACTTTCTATTTTTATTGAATTTTACAAACAGTGACTTCTCAAACAAGTGATCAGACATTCTGCTTCTCTTTGAAGGAAAGAGATTTGCAGCTATGCTAAGAAGTCTCTCAACCGGAACGCTTGATGGCAGTTAGTGTTTTTTTTATGAACAGTTCTTTTATCAAAGGATACATGTGTAATTGTTAAATGTCTAATGAATTGGGGGATGGGGAGGGGAGAAGATCACTGACTGAGTCTATGATAAAGTATCGCGTTACTGACACTTATTTGTATCGTATCTTTCGATACGATACAAATAATGAAAATGTATCGCGATACGATACAAGATACAGAAAATATATCGCGATACTACGTCACTCTATATATATATATATATATATCACGGTGACAAAGGCGGGTGTTACCTGACTACTAATTTCTACTCCAGTATTATTGAATTATCCGACCCTCAAATTAATTTATTTCCAAATTGATCTATTAATTAATAATGGATGGATAGCTGAAATAAAAGCGGTTCTCATCAAGTACCAAATATACTCGTAATCAATACTATTTTTGTTCTTAAAAACTGTGTGTGTGTGTGGTGTGTTGTGTGTGTGTGTGTGTGTGTGTGTGTGGGTGTGTGTGTGTATATATGTTTAATTGTAATACTTTAGCATTTTTTTTTTATATGAAAACACGAAAATTTGAATGTATTTTAAACATGTTTTTAATTAGATCATTTTTAATTGCATGACGGTAACTGTACAATTGTTAATATAATTAAACAGTTAATTAATAAACATTAACAAATTTCAGGGCAAACATATGACCCCATTTTTTTAAAAAGTTAAATATATAGTGTTATGTATGGTACTTGTAACTTACTTGGGGCATTCAATATATTTTGCCCCACCCTTTTTTCTTAGCTAAATAATACGCCATGGGGCTGAAATGTCTTTTGAGCTGTAAGTTTGAACTTTCTGCGCTTCACATAACCGGATTTTTTCAGTTTGAACCTTCCCTCCTTGTATAAAACCGATGGTTAACGCAGTTTCGAAAATGGCGTCTGACAGTGATGTGCGTCGTAAACAGAGAACTGTTATCGAGTTCTTAACCGCAGAGAAGGAAACAGTTAGAAATATTCACAAACGTCTACAAAACATTTACGGAGATGCTGTTGTTGGTCAAAGCACAGTTGGACACTGGTCTAAACGTGTGAGATTATCGGAGAGAGGGAGAGCCAGCCTCGATGATGAGTCACGCAGCGGTCGCCCAGCATCGGCTGTGACATCTCACACTGTGCAACGTGCTAAAAGCATCATTCGATCAAATCGGCGCGTCACATACAAGGAGCTATCACTGGAGCTAGGAATTAGTGAAGGAAGTGTGAATACGATAATTCAGCAACTGGGATACTCAAAAGTGTGTTCACGGTTTGTTCCTCGCCAACTGACTGAAGATCACAAAGCCCAAAGAAAAGAAATTTCTTCTGAGTCGTTGGTTCGATACGAGACAGAAGGGGATGACTTTCTTTCACGAATTGTGACTGGGGATGAGACTTGAGTACACCACTTTGAACCTGAAACAAAACGCCAATCCATAGAGTGGCATCACCCAGACTCCCCACGCAAGAAAAAGTTCAAAATGGCTCGCTCTGCACGAAAGGTTATGGCCGCCATCTTCTGGGACATGAAAGGGGTGATTCTGGTGGACATTATGAAGAAAGGACAAACAATCAACTCGGAGGCATATATTGCTACCCTAGAGAGACTCCAGAGACGTATAAAGCGAGTTCGACCGGAGAGGAAACTGGAAGACGTCCTTCTTTTGCACGATAACGCAACACCACACAACAGTTTACAAACAAGAGAGGCCATCACAAAAATGCGCTTGACTGTGTTACCCCACCCTCCATACAGCCCGGAACTGGCACCTTCAGACTTCCATTTGTTTGGGCCAATGAAGGATGCTATTCGTGGAAGAAAGTTTCAAAGTGATGATGAGGTTGTTGAGGAGGTTAAGAGGTTGCTCCAGCGGAACCCAGCGGACTTTTACCAGGAAGGAATAAAGGCCCTTGTTTCGAGGTGGAGGAAAGCCGAGAAAAAGATGGAGACTATATGGAAAAATAAAAACTTGTAAAAAAGGTATGTAACTAACTACTTGTGTACAAAATTTCTGGAACTTACAACAAAACTTGGAAAACAAAAAAAAGGTGGTGCAAAATATATTGAGTAGCCCTCGTATTTTTATAAATTATGAGCTAATTTTTAGACTCATGCGTTACACAACTATCCTTTTTTTTATTGTGAAAAATGCCCAGGTTATGGGATTTATATCCTGCCAATAAAGCTTATCATTATCATTATCACTATCATTATCATCATCATCATTTACATTAAGTTTGTTGAATGTGAAATTCATAGAATATAAAGAGAATCAACTCTGAAAGCGTTTTTGTCCTGTTGTTTGGTATCGTTACATATCAAAATTGGGATACACTGGACCAAAACCAGTGTTCCTCACGGTCTATTGGACACCCGATTTTGGTAACACTCTGTTAAGATTGTGTTGTATACCTCAGTTAAGGTAAATGTTTATCAGTTACAGTAATCATTCAGGAAAGATGGTGATTCACTTCGAATTTTAAAGCTGTATCTCATTTACAGTTGCTCAATATTTCAAATATTGTATTTGTGCGACTGAATTTATAAGGATTATTGGCAATGAACTTGGAGGTTAAAGTCAAATAAATAATTTTTTTTCAGTGTATTTTGACGCTCCCTTATTCTGACTCTAGACCGCTGCATTGCCCCAGGCTAATACGACTCTCCCTTATTCCGACGCTGGTCCTCCGAGAATATAAATTTTAGAAATAATTATAACAGAAATCAATAAAGTAGAAAAACTGCATATTTTCAAAATAGCAAATCTAAGCTATTATATTAGCGAAATTATTGAAATATTGGGGACTTCTCTGGATATCCTAGATTACCTGTTATTCTGCTGCTGTTGAAGAACTGCAAAGTGATGACAGTATGCCACCTCTCAAAAAATTTGGTAATGGTGATAAATGACCTGTTTCTATTTCTTTTATAAAAAATTTAGTGTAAATACAGTATGTAGTATATGTACAGTACTGTAATTAAGTACTGTCAACATGACGACCCAATCATCGTTGCAAGACTGACTGCACAGATAATCTGGCGATTTGTTTGCAGTTTACAGGTATTATTTTATAGACTTTTTAATTATAATAGTACTATTTGATAGTTTACAATCAAAATGTCAGTAACTATACAAAATATTGAAAACAACAATATGATTTTCGTAACAAACTATAAATTCATGACAGCTTAGGGGGAGCCCCCGCTATTCCGACCCTCCGACCGCCGCATTAAGTCGAATTAACGAAAACTTCCTTCATATTGGCGATTATTGTTATTATTATAATATATATATATATATATATATATGATGAATAAAACCACGAAGGAAAAAAGAAACACAAAGGGGTTTTATTCATCATAAATACTTTTCACGTGTCACTTTCGTGAAATAATTTTTCATATATATATATATATATATATTAGTGATGTAGCGGATGTCATGTTTTTCACATCCGCGGATGCGGATGTTTGATTTCAACATCCGCGGATGCGGATGCGGATGCGGATGTCTACATTTCGTTATTTTTTACGATATATTCGAGATTTGTTGTGTTTAACGTATATAATAAGTTATTATATAGAGAGAGCTGTAGCTATAATGTAGTATAATTGATTAATTGTACAATAATTGCTGTACTTTTCTCTGAACATATAAAAATATATCAAGCATCTAACTAATATAGAAATCAATTAGTGAATTCGTCTGCAAATAAATCCGTTATATTTTGTTGAGTTTCAGCCACAATTAGAAACCATAATTGTGTTACCAGGATGCGGGACGTGAACCCAACTCAAATGCACCCCACCGACCTCTTTCCCCAACCTCCACCCTTATAGAAAGAGATCTTTAATTAGCTTGATAACTATTTATATTAAGTTTAAAGTTTTATTAGGCATATTTATAAATGAGTAATTAAAATAAAGTAAACTAAGATGTTCATCGTTTAATGTTCAAACTTAATTATAGGAAGGTTATGCTTAAGGAACATTAATTTTTCTGCCTTTTCTGCTGCCAGTCTGTTTCTCTTTTCATCATATATTAATCCAGCACTGCTAAATAATCTCTCGCTTGGTACGTTTGTTGGAGGACAGGCTAAATGTTTCCTTGCAAGTTTACTCAAGTATGGATAGATATTCTGCGTATTTTTCCACCAACTAATAGGATTGTCACATGCAGCCAGGCGTTTTTCTTGGTGATAGCTCTCGATCATTTTCACTACATCTTTTGACATCGCGTAGGTCTCGTCATTGCTGCTTGACTCAAGAAACTGAGAGACAGATTCTGTGATAGATTGCTTGTTGAAGGTGTTGGTTCTGTCACTGAAACTTTTATTCTTTTGGTGGGTGCGAAGCGACAGATTCAAGAGATTGAAGCTCTTCAACTGCTTTGCCAAGTGATGATTTAACTCGTTCTAATGTACTAGGTGAAAATAACTTAGCTTTGTAACGTGGATCTAAGTAGGTTGCAAGAGAGTAACTTCATACAAGAACAGCCTCTCGTCTTGTCGCTTGCATCACTTTTGCGCACAATGAACTAGTTCTATTAATATAGTAGAATTTGATAATTTCCGCTTATTAATGACATTTTATCTCAACGGTCCACATCCGCACGACATCCGCAGTCCAAAGTGCGGATGCGGGTGCGAGAAAATGTGCGGATGTTCCGCGGATGCGGATGTGACCTACATCACTAATATATATATATATATATTATATATATATATATACATACACACACACACACAGCTCTAGAATAAAATAAATGCATACTTATCTTATAAATGTGTTAAAATGGAGAAATATTCACGTCTGATGCGTGACTAATGGATATGTGACAAGCGCGCGCGTGACCTCAGAGACGACGAAGGTCTCTCGCCAGAGAGCTTTTGCGACACAAAGATGGTTTCTACTTCGTTGTTCTAATGGAATCCTTCCAGTATGCTGTTGCTTCTAACCCCCCACCCCCTACCCCCAAAACGTTTTGATGTGGCGAAGGAAAAATATATTATTCATCGGTTTCTTGCACAGTCTTGTTCCTGTTCTTTGTCTTAAACGTGTTCCTAATCCTGTTCTTTGTCTTGTTGTAAGTCTTGTTCCAGTTCCGGTTCTCGTTCTTGACTTTGTCTTAACCTTGTGTCTACTCCTGTTGTAAGTCTTGTTCCTGTTCCTGTTCCGGTTCTCGTTCCGGTTCCCATTCTTGTTCCTGTTCCTGTTCCTATTCCCGTTCCTGTTCATATCCTTTTTTTTCCCCCCACTTCGACCAGTCAATTTAAATCCATTTTTTAGTTATTTACGGCCACAAATACCATCAATAATTCAATCTTTTGAATCAATTAACATTTTATAATTGACTCCCTCTTTTTAACGACCTCAATCATAACACCACTTTTTGAGGTTTGTATTTTCCTCTTTGGCAATAATTCATTAATTTGTTGGAATTAAGGATTTTTCGTTTTGGGCTCCTCCGATGTTTACTAATCTTTGAGGGCAGATTTTAATTCATGTATATTAAGGGAATGAAAGTGTACGCATTCCGTTATTCTTACAACTTAGGTCGATAAGGGTTTCCATTGGAGTTGAGTGATATCGAAGAGCGCGGAATATTTTATTTAATATGTTTTTAAATGCGACAGTTGAAATTGAGAAATTTAGCGATAGGCCTACTGCGCGAGGCCATTTTGTAATTCTGATATTAACACTGAATGCTTTCCTTAACTTATTCACGTCCTTTCGTGAATTTACGAGGGTTATTTTTGAGACTAGAAACACAATTAAAATTCTAACTGAAGACTCGTTATCGATAAATCGTTATCAATAGATAACAGTCAACAGATTGTACATAAATGTATTTTAAAACCAAAAGTGTTTAATTTTATTTTTTATACGAAGCATTGTATGCGCCTCGGTGTGTAGTGGTTATGGTCGCTGACTACGAATCCATCGGCCCCGGGATCTATACCCTCAGGTGACGGCAGGCGCGCGCAGCAAATCCCATGTTCATCCTCTTTTCACACAAAAAAGAAATTGGTTGGTAGATAAATGGGTACCCTGGGTAGCCTAGTAGTTAAGACGCTGAGTTGCAAAATGGGGCGTGGTTCGGATTCCACGTTAAACTGTAGGTCTAAGGTGAGTGACAAGCTTGACCTTCGTCAGAATGAACAATTCGGGCGGAAGCAAAACCAAGGTTAACGAAAGTTAAACCGTTATTTGCTTTTATTTTTCATACGAGTAAAATATTCGTCACCAGAATTTTAAACCCAAATACTGATAATCACCCGCAAGTATTTTTCTTCACTAACCTTCATCAATAATGATAATTTCATAATAATATTCTTTGTGGTATTACTCATCAATTCCACTTAACACCAAACTTCATTTGACGAGTATATGATGATTCTGGCCAGCTCTCGTAGCTCAGTGGATAACACCGCTTCCCTATAAGCGAAGCGAAGACAATGAGGTCGAGGGTTCGATTATCTGTCGTGCTCGCTAATAATAATCTAGGAGTTAGCTCAATGTGCAGCACTACTCTGGCCTGAGCGCTGTGCCTGTTCATAACCCTCCTCACTGATTAATTATCACCGTTCAACAATGATTTTGTATCAGGAAAAGTTTTATGTCATTATTGTAGAGTTTTTAATGCTGATTACAAAAATGGTCTTATTATTTTCCTATCACGTATAGTTTTTGAGAAATTTCCATTTTTTTTTTGTTTTGGAAAAAATATTCAATTTTTGTAGTAATAAAAACTGTTCATTTATTTTATTATCTCGCAACTCTGACCAGGTGTGATGTTTGTCTTATTACCTCGTGTGCAATGTTCCCTCTAAGGTGTGCGCGTGTGCGCGCGCACACGCGTTGTGAAACCCGCGCACACAGCAAAATAAAATGCGCAAAGGCTCAAGCGTATCATGAGTCACGACAGTAAATGAAGTAATTTAAAAAATGTACCGTCACACAAGGTCTGACCATTTGCATCAACATACTCTATAGTCGCTCTTTTAAGTATTAACCCTTTCCGACCGACTTCGCCGACGTCCGCGCAATTGCGCAATACGGATTTTTTTTACTATATGTATTTGCATTTTTTTTCTTTTATACATTAAAGCATTGAATATAAACTTCTCTTTCTTATTTTTGCATAAAAACGAATAGTAATTATCTCATAATTCATAAAAAATAAAAAAAAAATTATTTTATTCCTATTTTGTGAATGGATAAAATCATGTATTAATCTTGATAGTCTATTTTAAATTGCTAAATGATAAAAATTGTTTTGAGAAATGATAACTAAAATAGTAATTTTCAATTATGTTTATTTTTATTTTATTTCTTTATTTTGTTAAATTTTATTTTACTATTTTTTATTTTATTCATATTTTTAGAATGGATAAAATGTTTTCTTTTTTAAGAATATATAATATCGTAAACAGTTTTTTTAATATCCATTTAATAGTACCGTAATGATCGAGCTATCACCTTATGGAAATAATATTTATTAAGTATTTAATATTTATATATATTTAATTTTGAAGATAATAGCGCTCAGAAAAGTTTGCACAATTTTTTACCATGAATCTAAATGTACGCACAACGAAAATTTCTTGCGCACACGACTAAAAAAAATTAGAGGGAACATTGCTCGTGTGTATTGCTACTCTTATAGTATGTGTGATGTTAATATTTTTTTATATTTTTGTATAATATTTAATTAATTATATACAATATACAAATATTATCATATTATATACAATACAATAATTGTATAATATTTTTTGAAGATTTCATGGAAACTATGAGTGATACGCCAAAATAAATAACATTTTTCGAATCAGCAGCGTCGACTTCATATAGACCAGCTTTGTTTGTTGCTAAGACAGATAAAAGTAAAAATTTGTTGTTCACTATTATTATACGTTCATTCTGATAGTTTTTACGAGCTGATGGAGTACGTTCAGGGTTGAATATTTCCTTTGAAGTCGTGGATTTTATAAAATGAATTCTGATACATCCGCCAAACTTCAATATTTTATATTTATATCTGAAACATTAATAAGATCGTATCGTTATTTGAATTTTATGTTTAAAACATAATATAATAGAATTATATAAATACAGGGTGGCGCAAAAGTCGCGTATCATAGGATTTTTCAGTGTTGACTATAATATTATTTTTTCTTTACCCAGGTACAAGAAATCGATGAATCGGTACAGAATTTAAATTCTGTACCGATTCATCGATTTGTTGTACCCGGTATTCCATACATTATAAACCAAGCTCACCCTCTCGTCTATTGTTAATTTTGTAGCCATCCCCTACGCAAAAAGAAAAATAATATATTACAGTACAGTCTACACTGAAAAATCCCATGATGCGCGACTTTTGTGCCACCCTGTATATATATATACACAACCTATCAGTATGCGTAGACAGCGGATACAGCTTCCCTGGTAACCGACTCATGAACTAGAAAGGTCGGATAGCCGAAAATGAACCGATATTGGATTATATTGGAAAAGTCGGATAACCGGACAAGTTCGTTATCTGGAGTTTAGATAGTTTGTTAAATATACTGTGTGTACACACACACACACACACACACACACACACACACACACACACAGTGTATATACACACACACACACACACTATTTTTCTTTTAAATCGTATTTCAAACACAATGTAATTTTATGGTATTCATTCCAGTTAATTTTACACTTCCATTATCGGGGATTCCGAGTGCCACTAGAAATTTGAGAACCTTTTTCAGGAGATCGCGGATAGAAAAAAAAGGTTGGGAATCACTGCATTTAAAAAAAAAATAAAAAAATAGGCAAAAATAAGGCTCGATGCATCTTTATATTAAAAAAAAAATCTTGCCACGCGCTATTTGTATCTCATTGAATATATTCCAAAAGCCAATAATTTGTTAAAGAAAAATGAGTGAATAGTTGTTTCACTATTTGGCTGAATATTAATTACATAGTTCAAAACTGAAAGAAAGATAGACATTTTGATACCAAGAGGGTGTCGCATAAATCAGTATAAGATTAAGTGTAGCGAATAAATTAAACCCTACACTAACTTACGGATACGAGAATACGTTAAACAATAGAATTAAATTACTATGTGAACGGTGTAAATGTATTCGGTAGAAGGGTAAATATCGCGTGCAATTTTTGACCTGATCCAGATATGAGTACAACCATATATTGTAATGCCACATGGCACTAATGTTTTCCTTCCATTACAACAGTCACCTTTCCCCCAACTTCAAACCCCCTTCACCCTCCCTTGCAATCCTCCTCCCAACCGTAGAATAAAGAATAAAGGAGTTAGACAACGGAAAGGAGTAGGGGTGGGTGAGGTTGGCACTGGCCTTACCCCAGTGTTCAAATATGACCTTGTCATTGCATGTAACATTCGCAATTACAGTGAACACACTAAGGTTACTTACATCTATTGAAACTGTTCGTTTACAGTTATATAAAGATAAAATGATTCTGTAAAGGAAGTTTACGGTTTTCATTTTTGTACGTTAAATTAACAGTTATCATTTGAACTTGTGTTTCAGTATCCATTTATTTTTATTATTTCATAAATACTGACGAAGGAAGAGGCACTGTAGAATCTCGAGCAATATCAGTCCTTCGAACGGTTTATAGATTCAACATTCTATAATACACACACACACACACACACACACACACACACACACACACACACACACACACACAGTTGTGGGAAAAAGTTCAAGAACAATAGTATATTATCATGTTTGTTCATTTAAATTCTTTGTGAAATTTAGGCTACGTATTTGTTGTTTATTTAATGTACGTAAAATACCAGGGACTGAGTTATGCCAATGTAGTTTTTGTTAAAGTTAGTAATATCTTGAATTGTCTATCAATATTTACATATTCTCTTGTGCACAAGTTTAAGTACAACATCAGAATTCATTGTAGAGTGGTCAAGTAGCGGAACATTCGCGAAAACTCGATATTAGAAACACCTTCAATTTTGAAAAAGTTCCTAAGTCATCTTTTTGTTTGGTAGTTTGCGTTGATCAGAGTATAAAACGTGAATACTGAATACTGTTCGATCATCACTCCTCCACGATGGGCAAAGGCAAATAGCTGTCTCAGGATCTTAAAGATAGAATTATTGCTTTGCATAGCGATGGAAAGCCTGTTAGGAAGAATGGTGAACAACTTGCTGGACCTTTTACCTCAGTTTCACACGTCATTCGTAAGTGGAAGCGCCTTGGAATTACCAAACCGCTCTCTCGTTGTGGACGATCACGAACGATTCCCAACCATGCTGTTCGTAAAATCATCAAGGACGCTGCTATTAATCTTTGGTTAAGTTTTACAGACCTAAAACATTCTTTGAGTCAAATTGAAATCGATGTTCATCCCTCCACTGTATTCAAGACACTACTAAGAAAGCTCACAAGGATGCTCGTTGAAAGTATGCCAACGACCACTGAAATCATGGAATTAACTACTGGAAGACGGTACTGTAGACTGGCGAGTCCATGATCAAACTCTTTTGGCCACATTGATCAATGGTATGTCTGGTGGAAGTCTGGTAAAGCATCTGAAGGAAAAAACACCATACCCACGGTCAAACATGGTGGCGGCAGTTTTCTTTTGTGGGGCTGTTTCAGTACTTCTGAGCCTGGTAAATTGATGGAAATCAGCGGACACATGGATTCCACCAAATATCAAGAAATATTGGAAGAAAATGTTATGCCTTCACTTCTTCCGCTATTTATGTGTCAGTTTTATTTCGCAGCAGAACAATGATCCGAAACACACGAGTAAATCTACCAAAAAGAAAGAGAGAAAATGGAAGCTTCTGGAGTTCCCTGGCCCAGACCAGAGTCACACCTCGAGTTCTCACAGAGGTTAAGAAGAACATAACTGACTTTTTCTCCATATCTTTAAGAAGTCGCTAGACCGAGTCAGGCTCCCGAGGGACTTGAAAATGAAGACAAGGAGTTATCTGGCAACTACCAGCCTATTCACTTAACATTTGTCGTAGGAAAAAATTTAGAATCAGTAATTACTGCAAGGGTCACTTGGAACTACACAACTCATTAAGCGATTCCCACGTAGCATAGTTTCCGTAAGTATAGATCTTGCCAAACTAACCCGTTGGAATTGTTTCGCAAATATTTTCTAAATACGATCGTTCGGGGGGGGGGGGGCAGAAGATGTAATATACTTAGGCTTCAAAAATGCGTTCGACAGTGCCAAATAATGAACTTATGACGAAATTAAGAAACCTTGGTATAACAGGTATAATAGGTACCATGACCGCGTGGATCGAGCACAACTGGCCAAGCGATAGGAAACAGAGGGCTGTAAAATATGTACTTATATATACTTGAAGTAAACCAAAGCAGTGTTATTACATCATTCTTATAAATTCCATGTACAACATAGGCCAATAAAGATATTTTTCCTTCTAAAAGCAATTACTGTACTATGAGCACGAGTTTTGAAATCACTGAAATGTACTTTTCATTTCCGGCCAACCAAACTTCATTTGGAACTGGAAATGATTTTAGTATGAACCGAAGGGCGTAATGTATTGCGAATGTATACGAATGTATTCTCCCATTTGTATACATACACGTGTGTGTCTGTGTGCGTATGTGCGCGCGCGTACAAAACACGGAGTTTGAGCAAATTAATGATGAAGTATATTGGGAAAATAATAAAATTTAAATGTATATCAAGAATTTAATTAAAAATATTTTTTTAATTTTTTTATTAAAAAATACATTGTTCCATTACCTAAAAATGCAGACTCTCTCTCTCTCTCTCTCTCTCTCTCTCTCTCTCTCATCTATCCAGTTTTCTACTACTGCTAGGATAGTTGAAAGACAAAATTTTCCCTGGCACCCGTTGCCATTGGTACCTCCTCGGTATGGGCCGCAAGGCCTTTTGAGGTACTTCTTTTCCTTGTAACTCCTTGTAACTCTCTCTCTCTCTCAACATATACGAGTATATTAAAAATCAATGCCAGAAATGTAATAAAATAAAAATCAAACATTTATTCAATAAATTTATGAAAGAAAAGCCATTTTCGGAAGGAGCCGAAGTTCAGCGGTGTCTCGAATTTTAAGAGTCAAGAATGGAGAAAGGGAAAAAAGCTCTTTTTTTTAAATTCTTTTCCGGTCACGGTGCTTGACTTTCTTTACCACTTCAGTGAATCTTCAAATTTCATTCTGGTAAAGAAAGCGAGTAAGATGACAGCTACAGTGAAGAGAACAAGAATGGACTACGAAGGAAAATAAGAGTAATAAGCATAATAATACCGATAATACTAATGAGAATAAGAAGAAAAATGATAATAATAAGAAAAAATAATTAATAATAATAGTAATAATACTAAAAATAATAATAAGAGAATAATAATAAGAGAATAATAATAATAATAATACTTAATAATACTTAATAATAATACGAGAATAAGAAATAAACTAATAAAAAATAAGAGAATAACACTCCTACTAATAATAATTATAATAACAAGAATAACAGACTAAGAATAATAATAAGAATAAAGTAATAAGAATAAGAAGAAGAATGGAAACAAAAATAAAAGGTTCCCTGTGAATTTGGGAAGTATCCGACCGTGCGAAAACACTTTGTGTAATTGGATTAAAAACATTCGTATTATTGAGGGAAAGAAGGGTTGTTTTCTGGCTTTAAATCTATCGTTTCCTCACTTGTTTACCTTCTGGTCGGGATTGATGGGATGCTGGCGACGTTTTCAAATTAATGACGCTCAAATAGGATTAAGGAAATAATGGAGCTTAATCGTTCAATAGATTTCAAACGGGAAAAAGTTAAACAATTATCAACAGTTGGACAATTTATGCCTTATACTATATATATATATATATATATATATATATATATATATATATATATATATATATATAATATATATATACACGCTTCAGGTATTTAGTTTGAGAGAACAGGGTAGAAGAGGGTAAAACAGGGTAGAAAAATCCTTGGTTAACTATTTGTACACTGTTAAAAGGTAAATTCAAATCTTCTGTCATTAATCCAACTGTTGAATTACAGTAACTATCTGAGTTTTAATTAGAACAATATTGCGCATGGTTTAACCATGATGGTTAGTGCAACCATGGTATACAATTAGATTAACTTTAGTGCAGTGTTGGGCAACCTTTTTGGATCAAGGGCCAAATTCAGAAACTGCTCGAGGGTCGAAAGCATTTTCTGACCTTAATAAAGATTTACTTAATAATAACCTAATTTAAAAACACGTTCTAAACACGTAATTACAAGTTAAAAATTTCATATAATCAAGATAAAATTGTACATTTAAAAAAATTTTTTTTGCTTACATTTAGAAAGTTTGTGGATTTTTATGAAGATCAATTGAGAAGCTTGGCACTGCTTTTCTTTTAATAATTTGTTAATATCTGACCTTACACGAGAGACATACTATCTCTCATAAAAACACTTATTAAAAGTTTTGTTAACCTATTAAAAATTCATCGGTTTATGTCACACAAAGGAAATAAACATTATCAAAGTCAGTGAAAGAGTAGAAGAAAAAAAATTCACTTGGTTGGCCGCGGGCCGCTGCCCTGGGTATATTTCAATTAAATATTTGGTACAATGTGCAAGTATTTAATTATTTTAATTATAGATTTTTCTCCGTGAAGTGCCACCAAGAAGAGAATCAGTAAGGTCAGTTGACCTAATTTTTTTTAGCGAGGTACATAAGCATACTGAGTACTTATAAATTCCATATATATATATATATATATATATAGCGTATACAGATAGAATGTACAGGGTGAGCGAAAAGTCCCTGTGCACCTGTCCACTTCCAACACAGTGCAGGTACAGGTTCACTACACTTCTTGCAGGTGCACAGGGACTTTTCGCTCACCCTGTATATAGTATAGTCTATTCGAGTATATACATATAGCTATAGCAAAATTTAAATGTCTGCATCTCCTGTTAATTAATTTAAAAGTTCAGATATATACGAGTATTTTATAATAATAATAATAGCTTTATTTTCGTTCTTAACTTTGCCTGTCCTTTTGCGTTTTTCTTTGAACTTCCAAATGACATAAGATGGTCTGAACAGGCCATTAAACTTCTTACAAGGAAGTCGAATGCTACTTATTAATGGTTCTAAATGGTTCTAATTAAATTTGGTTTCAGAGAAATTGAACATTCCGTATATTAAATAATAAAAATTATAGATAACTACAATAACAGTAGAGTCTAGAGGTGGAAAGAGTACATCAGTACTCGAGTACGGGTTTTTGTTGTACTCGTTTTCAATGCAATGCGTTCATATGGTCTAATAAGCTTTGCTTATTCAAGCAGTCAAGCACCAGTTAAAGTTTGGAACCACGCTCTTACGCGCGTACTCGTACTCGAACGCTAAAAAAACCGTACTCGTGCTCGAGCACTAAAAAGGTATATTTGTATTCGTACTCGAGCACTCAAAAAACACTGTACTCGTACTCGTCCAACTCCATAATTTTGGTACTCTTTCCACCTCTACGATAGACGGTTTCGTTACTCTAGTTTTCTATAATGATAAATGCATGATAAAACGAGATACGTCCAAAAGCTACAGTTGAAAGAAACATTTTTGGTTTCCTAGATGGTGTAGTGGTAAGATACGTGCTCGGGACGTGATCCACGCGAAGCGGGGAGGAACCTCTTCTGTGCTGCACGTTTTCACTCAGTCTCCGTATTAAAATATTACAAATCATAAAACGCCAAAAGAAAATAAAACTAATAAATCACTTCCGACAAACGAACTCACCCTCATAAATTACAAAATTCTAAAAGAAAAAGGCCGAACGAGGTCACAAAAAAAAAAGTTCGTAAGGAAGGCCGTGACGTCATAAAGCCTACTCTTATGTGGATGGTGGCTTACATGATATCCCAATTTTTTACTGCATTATTACTTATCGTTCTAGAATGTTCGTTCGTCAGATCAGGAGGAAATGAGAAGTATTACCTTTATACGGAATCTATACGTATACAGTAATACAACTTCCAAACTTGACTCTAGCAAGATTGGAAGGCTTTTATTTTTCAATCTGCCCCTTATGAGAGGCCTCAACTTATATATGGGAACAATGTTCGCTCTTTTCAGACTACTCTGTATTTCCCTATGTTCAGGGATCTTCTCTATATCCAATATAAGGGGGTTGCTACTGTAGTCTTACAGTTTTTAATCAACAAGGCGTTCCATTTGTCCGGACCTGTAGCTAAATGTGATTTCATTTGTCCTATAGCTCGCGCTGTATCTTCTGGGTTAAACTCTCAGAACCGGTTATACACTTTCCTTCTATTTCTCTTCAAAGAAGGTATCTGTCAGGTACCACTTTGTCGCTTTTTAGGGTACTGAAGATTGATTCATACTGAGCTCTCAATATTTCAGATATTTAGTTCATTATTTCCTTCCCTTAAGGGCTCGATAGTAGAGCGCGTCCTTGTTTTCCTTTTCGCCTGTTATAGAAGCATTTTGGTTTTTCCTTTATTATTTCTACCGCATCTTCCTCTTCCCTCTCTGAATGACCCTTAATTAGGTCTTGTATTTCCATATCGATATTCTCCAGTTTCTCTTGTATCATTTTCTGGTTTTGTTGTGTGTGCAATTAATTAATTTCGCAGCTACTCTCTTCCTTTTGCGGAATAGTGTTCGCGTTTGCCTCTCGAAATAATTCCTCTTTCCTTTTGGCTGTGCTTTCGGAACATATTTTTCTAAAATTTCTAACGTCTTTTCTTCGAAGGGTGCTTCGGTTGTTTTATCCTCTAAGACTGTTTTCCACTCTATCTGAGCCATATGGTATCTGATTTCTTCATAATTTTCTAGTCTTGGAGTTCAAGTTAAAAATCTCAAATTTGCTTCTTTCTTCAGTATGAGTAGTTTTTTTAAGGCTTTCTTTCGCCATATTAGTTGATATCGTGATTATGTTGTGGTCTGAGAAAATAGTTGGGATTATTTTTGTCGTTAATTAAGTTTGTGTTGTTCGTGAATACCAGAGCCAGGCAATAATTTTTTCCGGTGTTATCTGTTATCGCCTATGTTAACATAAATTCATTTGTTGGAGCTATCAACATTTTTGCTTGTTCCTGGTCTTCTCTTGTGTCCCTCTTGTCCTGATTATATATATATACAGTATTACACGAGTATATATACTTTATTAGGTTTTTTATATCAGCAATGGCATCAGAGAATTTTGCATTTGGAGAGTTCGAAGGTCTGTAAATGACTATTAGTACCACGTTTAGTTTTTCGATTCTTACTGCTAAAGGTTTCACGTACAGTAGCTGTCTGATTTACTTATTATTGCTTCTGCCATATGACTCTCACGTATGTATATAACACAGCCAGCTTTTCGTCTTACTGTCCTGTCAGCTCGTAATAAGTTTGTAAACCATCAATTTGTATTTCTTTCTTATCTATGCAGTATTCGCAGTTTTCACAATCTCCTTGGCAGTCTATAACAGGGCTTCTCAAACTTTCTTCACTTGCAACCCCTTTGGATCAGACAAATTTTTTCGCGACCCTTCACTCAATGTCATAAAAGCAATAGATACTAACACTGTATATTTATGAAAAAAATAATATTTTCAAATGTTTCTGCGACCCGCAACAATATTTACGCGACCCCTAGTTTGAGAAGCGTGGGTCTATAAGACGTGTTTCTGCGAGGCACGCGATGTCATCCCATGTTTCATCCCTAAATTCTTCCAGGTATGAAACTTTGTTTTAGCGAGTGGTTCAGTTTTAGCCCTTGAATATTTACCAGAATTATATTTTTGTTCTCAGTTTTGCGTTGTTAATCGTACATTCCAAATTCGTTATCCTTCAGTGTCACATGTTTCGTAGCCTTGAGGTCCTCCTCCGGGAAAGATCCGTTTCCGTTTACCTGTTCTTTACCTCTTCTGGTAGCTTCTTGACTGATAACGATTCTGCTTGGAGGTTCTCAACTGTGTCGATTGTAGATATGTGCTGTATGAGGCTTAGTAGCCGTATAGTGTTTACGATGTTGTTAAAAACTTCGTGGTTTGTATTTATAAGTTTCTTTTCTTTTATTGTCCTGAGAGTTTGTTGGTTGGTGATGATTGTAAAACTTTTTACCATATTTTCAGTTCCCATGTCTTTCATTATATATACGAAGGGCGGTCAGAAAATAAGTTTACGGCGTATACTTTCATAACTAAAGCACCTACATTGATTATGTTTGTATCAGGTGAATTCGTTAATCATTGTTGGCAACACTGCACGTCCATTCGGCTGCCATCTATCGTACATTGGTTATACGAGTCAATTGAACATGGCGGGTCGACTGGAACAGTGCCCTGCCCTACGGAGCAGTCCAGGATGTTTACGTTTAATGGCCGCTCGTAAACGTTCCAGTGTTGAACAATATGCAACTGCATTGACTGTTGTGCCTTTTTGCATGAAGTCTGCGAGCAAAACGCTTTTGTGGTCCCAAAACACGGTAACCATCACTTTGCCAGTGGACCTCACAATCTTAAATTCCTTTGATCGAGGGGACCTAGGGTGTTTCCATTCCATGCTGGCACGTTTTGTTTCCGGAGTACGGTGATGAACCCATGTCTCGTCTCCCGTGACAATGCGCTCGAGAAATTCTTGACCACTGACAGACTCGGAATATCGTTGCAGAAACAACAGGGCACTGTTCCAGTCGAGCCGCCATGTTCAACTGACTCATATAACCAATGTACGGTAGATGGCAGCCGAATCGACGTGCAGTGTTGCCAACAATGATTAACGAATTCACTTGATACAAACATAATCAATGTAGGTCCTTTTGTTACGAAATTATACACCATGTAAACTTATTTTCTGACCGCCCCTCGTATATATATTATATATATATATATATATATATATATATATATATATATATTCCCAATCACAGCCATACTCGTTAAAAACAAAAACAATTTGTTGTTCCGCAGGAAATTGAAGGGAAGAGATAAAGATATGAGCTATATATATATATATATATATATAATGGGATGAATTTCACAATAAAACACGTGAAATGAATGAATGCTGCAAACCCACAAGGAAAAAGAAAAACGATTCCAAGGCCTTTCGTGTATTCAAAGCTACACCTCGTCAGAGAATGAAGTTAAAAGGCGAGAAGCCCATATATATATCAACGTACAGGAAAAACAAAACAATTAGCACATACTTAACAAGGGTTAATGAGAGGCAAAAGAAATTTTAACATGATATCGTCAATTTTATAAGTCCCCGCTTGTTATAAGTCCCCGCTTGTTAAAAACAGAGATATAATTGAACGAAATATTCTAGAATGTGCATTTATTCATTTTAAAAACAATTTCAATAACAGCTCGGGGACTTATAAAATTGACGATATCATGTTTAAAATTTCTTTTGC
Organism: Bathynomus jamesi; assembly: GCA_023014485.1. NCBI lineage: Eukaryota > Metazoa > Arthropoda > Malacostraca > Isopoda > Cirolanidae > Bathynomus > Bathynomus jamesi. The sequence goes on from JAJOZX010011000.1 coordinate 19,212, forward strand.
CTCTCATTAACCCTTGTTAAGTATGTGGCTAATTGTTTTGTTTTTCCTGTACGTTGTATATATATATGGGCTTCTCGCCTTTTAACTTCATTCTCTGACGAGGTGTAGCTTTGAATACACGAAAGGCCTTGGAATCGTTTTTCTTTTTCCTTGTGGGTTTGCAGCATATATATATATATATATATATATATATAATATATATATATATATATATATATATATGTGTGTGTGTGTGTGTGTGTGTGTGTGTGTGCACGCGCGTCTTGGGCAATAATATATATATATATATAATATATAAAACTGAATATATAAGATATTTCGTATATTAATAGAATTTAGCATTTAGTTTAATATAAGGGAATAACTGAATTTTTTTTAAAAAGTAGGAGTGTCTTGGGACACATTATATTATTATTGTTCTAAAAATAGACGATATATATATATATATATATTATATACAGGGTGTCCCGTAAGTCTGGACCCATAGGGAAAAATAATAAAATTACAAATAGTCCAAAAATTTATTTATAATATATTTTTTTATTATTTTATTATTATTTTTATTATTTTTTTATTATGATCTTACTCCGCTGGAGTTTTATTTGTGGGGCCACTTGAAAGCCAAAGTGTACGAGGTCAAACTCAGAACATTTTCCACCTTAAAGCACGCATTGTGGAGGCGTGTCAAGAAATTTCTGCGACTGTGATTCAGAAAGTGCTGTCGCAGTGGAGATTGCGTCTTCAACTATGTGTGCGACACAACGGCGGACACTTTGAACAGATTATGTAATAAATTTTTGGACTATTTTGTAATTTATTATTTTTCCCTATGGGTCCAGACTTACGGGACACCCTGTATATATATATTATATATATATATATATATAATATATATATATATATATATAATATATATATATATATATATATATTAATATATATTTAAAATTGGCTTGTGATCTACCCTCTTGCAACATCCCTCTTCATTTGTGGGATCTGATGAAGGAGAGAGAGTTGCATTATAATCTTACCCTGACTTTACTGTATATACAAAGTCGCGTTTTGAATGTTATTATAAGGATAATTCCTAGATTTTACAATTCTTTGGGAATGAATATTAAACTTTGTTTCAGTATTTTATCCAGAGTGACTTCTTATCATCTTCCTTCTCGTAACAACTTCATGCGCCGCATCTTTAGTGACTTACGAACGATCCAAAACCCTTCCTTTATACTTATTTCGATACGATTTTATTTGGTTTTAGGGTTAAAATTGCGTATTCAAGTATTTTCCATAATTCTCATCATGCTCATTGATTTAGGCCACCCTTTATATGTAAACGATTAATTGTGTGTATTCAGGAATAATGTATAATACACACACACACACACACACACACACACACACACACACACACACACACACACACACAAAATAGCTTACATAAATTATAGCGAATTAGAATAAGTCTAATTCGGCTTAGTTTCTTCCGATTTATTTCGATTTTCATTTCATTGAATTTCAGACTTGTTAAATCCGATCTCACTTTTATTCAATTTAATTCCAGTCAATTCTATTTAATTCATCTTCATCACGTTTAAATTTAACACACGGCTTTTCATCCTTATCTTCACCGTGTACCCTTCTGAGAAGTCAATATATTTTCGTGTACCCTTTTGAGAAGTCAAAGTATTTTCATGTACTCACATGCAAAATTATATATATATATATATATATATATAATGATGAAAGAACCATGAAGGAAAGGAAACACAGAATGGTGCTAACTACGAAGGAAAGGAAACACAGAATATCATTAGACGAAAGCGCTTGAGCACCATTCTGTGTTACCTTTCCTTCGTGGTTCTTTTTATCATAAATATTTTTCGCGTGCGTGTTACTTTCGTGAAATAATTTTCATATATTATATATATATATATATATATATATATATATAATATATATATATATATAATATATCTATATATATATAATATATATATATATATATATATATATATATATGAAACCTTCATTGTTGAAATGTTACGAAAAATGCATTTATAATATAAGAGAAAATTACTAAAAAAAAGGTATTTTGTCAGCTCACTGCATAACCCTGAAAAATGTAATATGTACCCCCAAGTTGAAAATCTATGATTTGACGTAATTGAAACATCTAACCAACTATTTCGTACGTCTTACAGCTCGAAGAGTAGCCTAATCGGGCACTAAATAGCAGTTCGCTCCAATTCCACTTTAATTCGACTTCACTCCACTAGGTTCGATTAAACTTCCGGTTCGATCTGGTTTCATTCGATGTACTTCAGCGTTCATATATATATATATAATTGAGGCGTCGCGAGTACGAGAGGCGAACTCGCCAAACCAGTTTTTGAGATAGACTCATTTAGTCGTTTAAACTTTGTGACTATTGTGTACAAGGGGTACAGAGCGCAAATACACGCATTGACAATAACTACATTTTGAGCGTACGAGGAGGGTGGGGGTGGGGGGTATTTGGCTATATCAAGTTGTCTGTGGATGGGGGGGAGGGTTGAACTATTCACTCGTAGAACAATCGCAAAATCGCCAATGTGGCGTGTTCGCCCCGCTTACTCGCGACCCTTCATATATATATATATATATATATATATATATATATGGGAATGAACTCAGAATGGTGTATCATATATATATATATATATATATATATATATATATATATATATATATATATATATATAAAGACTGTGAGAGTTGGTATCAGGAAACGTTTCCCGTAATGAAGTGTAGGGTATATAAATGTAGTGCCAGACGGCGTTCATTAATTAAAAATCTTCCAATCTCTTTCCTCCGAATTTGACACTCAGGCACGAAACTGGGGTGCTATTTTGGATCTATTTCAGGAAAATATTTCAGAATGCAAAACCATATACTGTGTATATATATATATTATATTATATATATACACATATATGTTAAACACAGACCGTGCATGGAACAAGGAACTCTTCTGGGAAATTACATTCACTATAGTTCGAATAAGTAATGATAAATGAAAAATACAGGGTGTACATAAAGTCAGGATCTATTTTTGTGAAGCACTTGGAAATTATATGGAATTCAATCATAAAATGATAAAGTGGTAGCATTTATTAAATAATTAAGAGTAGGATTCGACGTGACGCCCATCAGTATCCCTGCACAGCTCAAATCGTTCCGCCGCATTTCTAAACACATTCTGGAGCATTTGCGGGGTTATGTTATCTGCAGCAGTTCGTATACGTGTACGTAAGTTTTCAAGACTCGTAATCTTCGTCTGATAGACGTGCGATTTGATAAAGCCCCATGCAAAGAAATCTAAAGGGGTTAAATCTGATGATCTCGCTGGCCAAGGTCTGTTGCTTCCGCGTCCGATCCAGCGATTTGGAAAACGTCCATTTAGATAATCCTGAACAATTTTGGCATAGTGACAAGGAGCACCATCATGTTGATAGACGACGGGGATAGGATTGTTAGTACCGTCGTCTATCAACATGATGGTGCTCCTTGTCACTATGCCAAAATTGTTCAGGATTATCTAAATGGACGTTTTCCAAATCGCTGGATCGGACGCGGAAGCAACAGACCTTGGCCAGCGAGATCACCAGATTTAACCCCTTTAGATTTCTTTGCATGGGGCTTTATCAAATCGCACGTCTATCAGACGAAGATTACGAGTCTTGAAAACTTACCTACACGTATACGAACTGCTGCAGATAACATAACCCGCAAATGCTCCAGAATGTGTTTAGAAATGCTGCGGAACGATTTGAGCTGTGCAGGGATACTGATGGGCGTCACGTCGAATCCTACTCTTAATTATTTAATAAATGTTACCACTTTATCATTTTATGATTGAATTCCATATAATTTCCAAGTGCTTCACAAAAATAGATCCTGACTTTATGTACACCCTGTACTATAGTTTTTTTCCTTTTTCATGATGGAAAGCCCGACGTGGGCACCGGGTTACTCGCAAAGAAGCCCCAAAATATAACTTCCCTCACCAGCTATCTGCAAAGCAGATAGGATCCAGCTTTGGGACAGGATCTAGGGTTTTCAGCTTACACCTAGCCTACTACATTCAGAACCTCAATATACGCAAGAAACTCGTTGCATTCACGTCGGATTGAATACATGAAAGAAAAAGGGGTAACTATTGTACTTTTAGCCAAAAAACAAATCTTAAACCTCAACCGGGACATTGAGCGTCCACTTTTCAAGGCACATAACACGTCCGTTTAATATACACAAACTCAGAATGGTAACCCGGTGCCCACGTCGGGCTTTCCATCATGAAAAAGAAAAAAACTATAGTATTTGTCATTTATCATTACTTATTCGAACTATAGTGGGTGAAATTTCCAAGAAGAGTTCCTTGTTCCATGCACGGTCTGTGTTTAACATATAAGTTTCTCAGGGGACCATTCTGAGTTTGTGTGTGTATATATATACACACCGGTATATATATATATATATACAGGGTGGGCCGTAAGTTTCCATACATAGGAAAATTTAAATACGTGCGTCGGTATTTGGATCAGCAGTTTCCGGATGCTTGGATTGGTCGGCGTGGTCCTGTGGAGTGGCCTCCCAGATCCCCAGATCTCACCCCCCTTGATTTCTATCTTTGGGGGCACTTGAAGGCCATGGTGTATCAGGAAAAGATACGAGACATAAATCATCTAAAGGAACGTATCACCAACGCCATTACAAGCATAACGTCAACTGTGCTAATGCGTGTTCATCAACAGTGGGGAACACGTATTGAAATGTGTTTTCAAAACAATGGCAACCATGTAGAGCATATTATATAAATAAAAATGGTTGTCCATAAAAAAATGTTTATTTTTCCTATGTATGGAAACTTACGGCCCACCCTGTATATATATATATATATAATATATATATATATATATATATATATATATATATAATATAACCTCGGTTCGTAATACATGTATAATTAAAACAAATATAATTAACTTATTTCAAAGTTATTCATTTAATTTTTGTATCTGATTTAATGTAGAATTCTTCAATCGAAGAACCAATTGAAATTTTAATTCTAAAAATACGATCTGAAATTCTAACAATATTAATTCAAAACACTCGTAAAGCGAGAACAAACTATTGGATTTCAAAAACTTTGTTAATTTATTTCTTTTATAAAGTATACCTATCTCGAACCTGTAATGTAAGAAAGAGTAAACCCGTATTTATTCATAGATTCTCCCGCAAATACACAAAGAAGTCGAGTAAATTACTTGAACATTAACTTCTACAGAATTTTAAATCAAATGACTTCTGGCAGATTTTGTCGTCTCGTGTTACAGAAACTGAAGAACTTGTGAGCGATTCTTCCTCGGGGACTGAATGGGGAAAACCATTAAGAAGTTATTAGTAATTTAGTATGAATTTCATTTATTATATACTAAAATAAAAAGGTAAAAAGATGTAAGCTGTAAACTGGATAGGAGCTGGAGAGGAGTGAAGTGGAGAGTCTGACTATTTTTGGTAGAATCGCTTTAAATCAAACAGAAGAGTTTAGGTCATTATATTAAATCAGTTAGGATAAAATGATATATTAGTCATTAGTGTTTCATTTGGTTTACGTATGTGAGAGAAAGAGCCGTGAAAACAAAGAGAGAAAATACTCTCAGAATACGTGGCCCAATCGCGCTACATCGTAACCAATGTCGTAACACCGCTTCCCGTTTGATCAGCGAAGTTAGCGACATTGGGTCGGATAGTAGTTGGATGGGAGATCGTCCTCTGCGCCCAGACTATGTAGCGACCCGTGGGTCGGATCCCACGTACAACTATAGGTCTCCTCCGACCTAGATGACCTTAGATGTTGCGACGGAGGTTAAACAACCCCATCATTAAATTTTATACGTGGCCTAAAAACTCTCTAACGTGTAATCCCGAAAGAACTGAGAAACTTCCAGCACATCAAACTGAATAATTTCGAGAACAACTGTGCAGATTCTTGTCCAAAGTCACTGACCAAGCCACGCGTAGCTGGCTACGAGGGCAAAGGGAGAGTGGAAACAAACTCTCTCTTCCACCAGACCCCGAAAATGAGGCTGGATGCTACAGAGTGGTACAAAAGCAAAAGTAAGTAAAAAAGTGCATACGTAATAAATAACAATCAGTAAGAAGGGGGGGCCAGAAACTGGGACACCGCTAAGGCCAATAATGCGACCCATTGAGCTAACTCCTGCATTATTATTACCAGCACCGCTGGAAATCGAAACCTCGACCTCATGCAGTGTCTCCATTTCGGTTAAAGTGTGTAATGGGTATGTTATTATGAACATTAATAATTTACTCTTCCACTATTTAGAGGCATTTTCTATACGAAACAGTCGCCATTCCTACTCAAAAACAGCGTGACCGAGAAAACGAATGAGATACAGCGTTTTCTGAGGGTTTATTATTAATTTATACTTTTAATTTACGGGTGGAACCTTTGAATTAACTGTTCAGAGAGAGAGAGAGAGAGAGAGAGAGAGAGAGAGAGAGAGAGAGAGAGAGAGTACAAGGACAAAAAGTACCTCAAAAAGCCTTGCAGCCCATACCGAGGAGGTACCAATAGCAACGGGTGCCACGGAAAAATTCATACACCCTCAAATAGTGAACAAGATTCGGCCTAACCTTTTCTTGAACTGATCCACAACTTTTGAAGGTAACCTGTTCCACGTGTCACAGCTCTTATAGGTAAAGTAATTCCCACACACACTAGTGCTAAACCGTTTCAAATCCAACTTCCAACCACTGTTGCGAGTTGGGTTATCATTTAAACTAAACATGCTTCTAAAATCGACATCGTCGAACCCGTGTAAGGGCTTGAAAACCTCGATGAGTTGACCGTGCAGCCTCCGAGTTTCCAGCGAAAACAAATTCATGGCGTGTAAGCGTCGATTGTAGCCCATATGCCTAACGGAAGAGATTAACTTTGTGGCCCTGGCCTGCACTCGCTCCAGCCTCTCAATATCTTTCCTGAGGGTGGGCGACTAGAACTGCATAGCATACTCCAGTTGCGGCCGAACCATGGAATTGTAGAGAGAGAGCACAATCTCCTTGTTCCGAAATCGAAATTGCCTCCTGATATAACCCAACAGCTTCTGGGCTTTCTTTTCCACCTCTACTCACTGTTTGGAGAGAGAGAGAGAGAGAGAGAGAGAGAGAGAGAGAGAGAGAGTAATAATGAATGGCCTTACATGATTGGTATCACGTTATCTGGCCTTTACTTTATTCGTTATACCCTTTTATAATCTTCACCAAACGGGAAACAGTGTTAGGCACTGAGCTACGAGGCTGCAAAGTGCATATGTAAATACAAATATATATATATATATATATATATTATATATATATATATATATACATACAGGGTAGCCATAATGTTTGGAAACACGATCGCATTAAGAATATATATATTAAGATAATATACAACGGAGAAAAAGCATTATCGTATTATATTCTGTTTCCAGACTTTATGGCCACCCTATATATATATATATATATATATATATATATATATATATATACATACAGGGCGTCCCAAAAAAATGTATACACACTTTAACAGCTGATAGCTCAATTGATGTTCTTTCTTTCCAAGTTACACCCATTAGAATTAATAATGGCAGTCAGACTAAGCTTTGAACAAAGGAAATTCATTCTAAAATGCTACTGGAAGTGTGAAAACGCAGTTGAAGTGCAAAGACAGTTTAGGAGGGAGTTTCAAACAGATCACCAACGCGACTTACCATCACTCGAATTAGAGATAAGTTTGAAGCCGATGGAACTGTTCAGAATGTCCACAAGAAGCGTTCCGGAAGACCACGGACATCGACAAGCCCACAAAGCAAGAAAGAGTACTGGAAACGTATCACCAAAGTCCAAGAAAATCTGTGCGGCAAGCGAGTCGTGAGGTAGGAATTACAGAATCGTCTGTCCAACGCATTTTGAAGCGCTGTCAATGGAAAAGTTACATTCCAAGATTAGTCCATGCTATTAATGAAGATGATCCGGACCGAAGAGTGGAGTATTGCGAGTGGTACTTGGCACGATGTGGATGTGGATTGGACGAAGGGGTTTCGTAGAATACCGTCCGCGTTCACCAGACCTCACACCACTAGACTTTTTTTATGGGGATACTTAAAAGACAAAGTCTACGCTATAAAACCTGCAACAGTCGCTGAATTGAGAGCAGCCATTGAACGAGAATGCACACAAATACCAAACGAAATGTTTCGTGATGTTTGCGATTCCATTGCTTCGCGTTATCAGCAGTGCTTGACCAGAACGGACGTCAGTTTGAAAACAGGCGTTGACAAAACAATTAAATAATGTCTGTAGATTCTATTACATTTTGAAAATGAAATGTATTTTAATAAACAATGCCTTTATAATTATTTAAAGTGTGTATACACATTTTTTTTGGGACGCTCTGTATATATACTGAGCGGCAAAAAAATCGGCCCACTTGGAATATCGCGAAAGGCAAAAAAATGGGCAAGCTTCTGTTTATAAAAGTTTTAAAATTAAAAAATATAGTTTATGAGGCAATCAAATAACGAGACAAAACAACGTCAGCTACGAACACACTAGCTTTAACGAATTTTCGACTTCTTTAAGAATTCGACAGTCTGACATTCAATTGCTCTCAGACTGCTAGTGCCACTTTTTCCTTCATTAGTGGGAGTAGGCATTTGCGTTTAATAACAGATAGACTTCTAATTCTTTTGGGTTTCAGAATTGGACATTTACAATGGATTTGAGTGCCGTGAACGTCGGAAGAGTCGTCGCTCTAAATGAAGATGGTCGGAGCCAGCGTTACGTCGCCGATGCGCTAGGAATTCCAAGAACAACGGTTCGACGTGTCTATCAACGTTATATGGAGACAGGAGAGTACACCCGAAGACTCATCGTCTTGAGTGTTTTGTGAGATCGTCGCTTGACTGCCACAAACGCCCACAATGAGCTGGAAAGGTCTCGAGACGTTGGTGTATCAGAGCGAACAGTTAGAAGGAGACTTATGGAAAGTGGCTTCCATGCAAGACGTCCAGCAATGGGCCCGGAATTGTTCCCACACCACCGCAATGCTCTTCGGTATCGGGATTTGTGTTTATCGGATAACCAAGATATTTATTCTGTTTATTTTATAGATTTATACTTGTAAAGATGTATATCGTTACTTTCTTTACGTATCAAATATGACAATTTACTGTTAATACGATAATTTCGTAAGAATACGATAATATAATCGATAATTTCGTAAGAATACGATAATATAATCGATAATTTCGTAAGAATACGATAATATAATCGATAATTTCCTAAGAATACGATAATATAATCGATAATTTCGTAAGAATACGATAATATAATCGATAATTTCCTAAGAATACGATAATATAATCGATAATTTCCTAAGAATACGATAATATAATCGATAATTTCCTAAGAATACGATAATATAATCGATAATTTCCTAAGAATACGATAATATAATCGATAATTTCTTAAAAATACGATAATATAATCGATAATTTTGTAAGACTAACATTTAACAGAATTGATACGATATATTTTAATAATCTATTCAATAAATGGGTTTTAAAACCAGTGATCAGGTAATATACGAAAATCCTATTTTCCTATTGGGTGAACTCCAAGAGTAACTTGAGTCCTGGCAATCAGAGAGAAGGTGGGAGTCGAACCCGGACCTTTTAAAATACGAATCAAATCTTTTATTAATCGGAACAAGAGGGCTTTTAATAATTATATTTAATTACTTATTCACTTAATTAATAAGTAATTTAGGTTTTAATAATTGATTTAATTAGGGAATTAATTAGTTCATAATAAACTATTCAACTCAAATAACTACCTCAATATCTAGGTGTAAAATGTAAGATTAAATTTATTACTTAAATTAGATCTGTAACTGAATGATACTAAGTGATGTTAACAGATGTATGTAAGTGATATAAAATATTAACGATGTGTATATGTGTGCGTAGTGTGTGTGTGCGTAGTGTGTGTGCGCGTAGTGTGTGTGCGCGTAGAGTGTGCGCGCGTAGTGTGTGTGTGTCCCGAAAGCAGTGTCCATCTTTTTCACTGCCCACCCCCTCCCTAAAAATAACCCCACAATTTCAAGAATAACTAAATGAAACAGAAATCATATTAAACCCTTCATATTGTCCTTGAACTGAGTGAGAGTTTATTTAAATCGAACGAACAGTCTCTTTATAAATTCAACTTCAACAATACTTATTAAAAAGTTTACAAAGAATGTGTAATTAGAGACTTGGCTGACCATTAAACAAGTTTACAATGAACCCAAACAAATTGAATAAAACATTAACGCAGCAGGTGTTCAATGTGTCCTCCATTATTATCAATAATGGGGACATTCAGTTGACAAAGTTTACGAATAAAATAGCGAAGATGTCAATGAACTTCGAAAGTGCATTTTAACAGTCTGAAACGAGTTCGATCAAGACACTATTTCCACAGCAGTTGTCCAGTGGTGCACAAAGATACAAGCGATAATAATGGAGGACACATTGAACACTTGCTGCGTTAATATTCTTCTTAATTTGTTTTTGTTCATTGTAAACTTCCTTAATATTCAGTCAAGTCTCTAATTACCCTCATTGTTAACTTTATTTTTAACATCTCTTGCGCAAACTGAATTTGTAAAGAGACTATTTGTCTGGTTTATATATACTAACTGTCATTTTAAAGACAATATAAAGGGTTTAATATGATTTTCGTTTTAGGTTTTCTTGGAATTGTGGTATTGTTGGCCAGGTGAAAAAGGTGGCCACCTTTTGGGGAAGAGTATATATATATATATTATATATATATATATATATATATATATATATATATATATATATATATATATATATATATATGTGTGTGTGTGTGTGTGTGTGTGTGTGTGTGTATACGAGGGCCACAACATATTTTGCCCCACCTTTTTTTTTTCTTTCCAAGTTTCGTTTAAGTTCCAGAAATTTTGTACACAAGTAGTTACATACCTTTTTTACAGGTTTTTGTTTTTCCACACAGTCTCCATCTTTTTCTACGGCTTTCCTCTACCTCGAAACGAGGGCCTTTATTCCTTGCTGGTAAAAGTCCGCTGGGTTCCGCTGGAGCCACCTCTTAACCTCAACAACAACCTCATCGTTACTGAAACTTTCTTCCACGAATAGGATCCTTCATTGGCCCAAACAAATGGAAGTCTGAAGGTGCCAGATCTGGGCTGTATGGAGGGTGGAGTAACACAGTCAAGCGCATTTTTGTGATGGCCTCTCTTGTTTGCAAACTGTTGTGTGGTGTTGCGTTATCGTGCAAAAGAAGGACGTCTTCCAGTTTTCTCTCCGGTCGAACTCGCTTTATACGTCTCTGGAGTCTCTGTAGGAGAGCAATATATATGCCTCCGAGTTGATTGTTTGTCCTTTCTTCATAATGTCCACCAGAATCACCCCTTTCATGTCCCAGAAGATGGTGGTCATAACCTTTCCTGTAGAGGGAGCCATTTTGAACTTTTTCTTGCGTGGGGAGTCTGCGTGATGCCACTCCATGGATTGGCGTTTTGTTTCAGGTTCAAAGTGGTGTACCCAAGTCTCATCCCGTCACAATTCGTGAAAGGAAGTCATCCCCTTCTGTCTCGTATCGAACCAACGACTCAGAAGCAATTTCTTTTCTTTGTGCTTTGTGATCTCCGTAAACGTTTTGTAGACATTTGTAAATATTTCCAACTGTTTCCTTCTCTGCGGTTAAGAACTCGATAACAGTTCTCTGTTTACGATGCACATCACTGTCAGACGACATTTTCGAAACCTGCGTTAACCATCGGTTTTATACAAGGGCGTTTAAAAGCGGTTTTATACAAGGAGGGGAGGTTAAAACTGGAAAAATCCGGTTATGTGAAGCGCAGAAAGTTCAAACTTACGGCCCAAAAGACATTTCAGCCCCATGGCTTATTATTTAGCTAAGAAAAAAGGGTGAGGAAAAATATATTGAGTGCCCCTAGTGTGTATATATTAAATTTCACATTTAAATACGTAAAATAAATAAATGTTGTTCACCCACAAGGGAAAATGAAAAGCGATTCCAAGACTTTTCGTGTATTCAACAGTACACCTCGTCATTTCCTGACGAAAGACCTTGGAATTACTTTTCATTTTTCCTTGCGAGTGGGCATCACTTATTTCACATGCTTAATTGTGAAAATTATCATATATAGGAGTATATATATACACACAGAGTATGTGGGATGAATTTCACAATTAAACACCTGAAATGAATGAATGATGCAAATTCCCTGACGAGGTGTACTTCTGAATACACGAAAGACCTTGGAATCATTTTTCTTTTTCCTTGTGGGTTTGCAGCATATATATATATATATATATATATATATATGGGGGGCGACATTCCCTCACCTCTACTTGTATTATCACGCCAGAAATCCCTTTTTCTTGCTTCCTCTCCTCATGGCCAGAAGAACTAAACATGGTGGTGAAATCCAAACATGTGGGCGGAAGCTCTCATGAGAATACAGATTTCACCATGACTCTTGAAAGACCGCACCAAATCTTCACGTTTTCAGAAAGCGGCTACAAAAGCGTGAGTCCATTGCATTTCATCACTCTCTGTTCTCCGACTTTCGTCGTTGAAACTCAGCTCCGTTCCGCTGACTCGACGGCGATCCCGCAACCTCGCTCGACCTCATTTGTCCGACCCTCGCCTCACTCAACATCCATCCATTCGACCTTCGAATCTCATTTCCGTCCAACAAGAACTTCATCACCACTGCAATTTTTTAAGATTTTTTTTTCTGGGTTTTCCACCCACGATCTTATTTCTTTTCATCGGTTCTGGTATTCTCTTGTGATGTATTGGGTTCGTACTCTTCCCAGACGTATTACCCAAATGGTAAACCACATTTCTTACGGGGTTAAGGGGTTAAAGAACTAGAGATAACCGGCAGGGCCGCCGAGAGGGTGGGGAAGCCGGGTTATATCCCCGGGTCCCGGACCTCTAGGGGACCCGGAAAGCGGGGGGGGGATAAAATTTAAAAATATTAATAAAGCAATTGATTAAATAACAATGAGGAAATGTAATTAATGAACATACATTTTATAGAGATTGAGATTATATTGTATGTTTTGAATAGTAACTTGGACATATAATCAGTTTGCTTGTTATGTACACAAAAAACATTCATAATAAAATACTGAGTAAACAAGGGGGCCGTATACCAATCCTTCCCCGGGGCCCGTGGTAGCTCTCGCCGGCCCTGATAACCGGTTTGCTATGTACATTAGGATTTGTTGAACAAAGTATAGTAAGTCTGTTTTACAGGTAGGCCTATTGCCTCGGCGCTGAGTCCAACGTTCTCTGTTATTGTGGGCTGTCTCCTCCTCGTGTCTGTACTCCTCTCTATCCCACTCCATCTTAAGCGTTAGCTCTCAACCCTTTTTATAAACTCAAATCATAAATAGGGGATGGTACTTGAAAAGGAGAATACTAATATGTAAACAGATTCTTAAGAAATCTAAGGCGTATTATTCATCTAAATTCACAATAATTTTGGGAGTTTTCCTACGGGATTGTGTGTATATATATATATATATATATATATATATATATATGGGGTGAACTCAGAATGGTTCCCTGAGATTTTTATGATACACACAGACCATGCATGGAACAAGAAACTCTTCTGGAAAAATTAAATCCACTATAGTCCGAATAAGTAATGGTAAATGACAAACACTATAGTTCTCTCTTTTTCATGATGTTAGCCCGACGTGGGCAACGGGTCACTCGCAAATAGGTCCCCAAAATATAGCTTCCCTCACCAGCTATTTGCAAAGCAGATAGGATCCAGCTTTGGGACAGGATCTAGGGTTTCATGATGGGAGTGAACTCAGAATGGTTCTCTGAGGTTCCCTGAGGTTCCCTGTCCCAAAGCTGGATATATACACACTCGTTTATTTTTTTTCGTGCACCTTAAAACGTCCATACTCCGCAACGATTGGAAATAGCACCTATGTTGTATTAACTTTTTTACTCGATATCACCCCCCAAAGTATGGCAGACCGGTTGTGAAACGCCCTGAATAAGAGACTGGAGCTGTGATTTATGCATTAGAATTTTACATTAAACGAATAACATCCATAGTAAGTGAATCACACCAAAAGAATTAAAATCAACTTTTCATATACAACAAACTCTCCATAAACTTCGCTCTCCATTCACTGCACCCTGGATAAACCTTGCATTAAACCATGTGCGATTCTAATCCCCACCCCCTGCCACCAATGCTGGGGACGAGAGTTAACGAGAGGGTGTTCTGATCGGTGAAAATAAATTTCATGTTTTTTAATGTAGTGATGTGTATTTTCATTGTAGCTGTACTTTATTTCATGTGTTTTTGCTACTTGAGTACAAAATATAATGCAATCTGTTCTATTTTGTCGTGTAGACATGTTTATTTTAAGGAAATGCACTAGATTTTTTGTTATTTCCTCATTAAAATTTGAATCTAGAACTTGGGAAAGAAAGTCTGTCACTCAACCGAACTCTCTCACTTAGACGGACATCTTTGCACACCAATTAACGTTGTTTCTTGAGAATTTACTGTATATATTTATACCGTTGCGAGAGTTTTCGCATAGTGTATGAAGTTCCTATACTATAGCTCAGTGGTTCCCAACCTTTTTCAGGCCAACGCCCCCTTATGTCCATCAGTATTTGCTGGTGCCCCCTCAAAGAAAATAAGGATAAGTGATAAGTGATTTATTAATAGACGGTAACAATTTTACAATTTCCCAGCGTCTCCCTAAGATTCTCAAACGCCCCCTGGCGGGCGGTGGCGCCCACGTTGCGAACCACTGCTATAGCTGGTCTATCTGTTATAGCAATCATGTTCCGAGTTCCGACAATAGATCAACAATTTGCGTTGTCTGTCACCTCTATGTATCATATGGGTGGCAAGGCCCGCAGGGGTAGCTATTTGCTAATCGATGTGTACTTACCGGCTCCAGATCTTCGTTGCAGGTTAATTAAAGTCACTATTTAAGAGTTCCTCCTTGAAAAGCGATTTTCAAAGCTTTTTCTAAAAGCAGGAACAAATTCCTCTTCCATATTACTTTCCTTTCACCATTATTTCGTCTATTACCTAATTCGTTTAGTGAAAATTGTGTACGAGATTACTTTAATGAATGGTCTGCCAGACGCACGATAAAAATTTATTGTATCTCAATTTTGAAGTATTTGAAGATGGATTTTTATCGTAGAGAGAGTTATTAGACACGAATGGAGCTGTCGATTAGTGAAATAAAACTAGTCTTTTAGTGAATATCTAACCCGTAATCGGTGACTTATCAGGAGAACTCAAAATGTTCATCTTGCGAGTGCCGGCAATGGGTAACTGCCATCTTCACAAATGATCCTAATTCATGTTCAAAGTTTTTCTTACACTAAACTGTCAAAATACATCGAGCGCTATCATGATTAAATGGATATTTTGAGGTCTTCCGCAAAGTTACCGATTACGGGTTACAGATATTCACCAAAATAATAATTTAATTTCAATAACGGACAGCGCCATTAATATTGGATAACTCTAAACTAAAGTTTCACCTTCAGATACTTTTAATATGCGAGACAGAGTGAAGTTTGTGAAGTTCTCTCTCTCTCTCTCTCTCTCTCTCTCTCTCTCTCTCCTCTCTCTCTCTCTCTCCTCTCTCTCTCTCTCTCTATATATATATATATATATATATATATATATATATATATATATTATATATATATATATCAGTACGATTATAGTATAAATTTTACACTAATGCGCTTATTAACAACTATACATATGTAGTTAAAATTTAAAAGAGAATAAATGAATTTTAAGACAGACACACATATTGTAACTAACAAAAGAGAAAATGGTGCATTTTTTCCAATATACTGTATATGATCTGCAATTTCGGAACGTTGTGGTAATATTTTTCACAATTGTATTATTTGTTGCATTTAATATATTGTTTTGAAAATTTAAAAAAAAATATATATATACAGGGCGTCCCAAAAAAATGTATACACACTTTAACAGCTGATAGCTCAATTGATGTTTCTTTCTTTCCAAGTTAAACCCATTAGAATTAATAATGGCAGTCAGACTAAGCTTTGAACAAAGGAAATTCATTCTAAAATGCTACTGGAAGTGTGAAACGCAGTTGAAGTGCAAAGACAGTTTAGGAGGGAGTTTCAAACAGATCCACCACGCGACTTACCATCACTCGAATTAGAGATAAGTTTGAAGCCGATGGAACTGTTCAGAATGTCCACAAGAAGCGTTCCGGAAGACCACGGACATCGACAAGCCCCACAAAGCAAGAAAGAGTACTGGAAACGTATCACCAATGTCCAAGAAAATCTGTGCGGCAAGCGAGTCGTGAGGTAGGAATTTCAGAATCGTCTGTCCAACGCATTTTGAAGCGCTGTCAATGGAAAAGTTACATTCCAAGATTAGTCCATGCTATTAATGAAGATGATCCGGACCGAAGAGTGGAGTATTGCGAGTGGTACTTGGCACGATGTGGATGTGGATTGGACGAAGGGGTTTCGTAGAATACCCTCCGCGTTCACCAGACCTCACACCACTAGATTTTTTTTATGGGATACTTAAAAGACAAAGTCTACGCTATAAAACCTGCAACAGTCGCTGAATTGAGAGCAGCCATTGAACGAGAATGCACACAAATACCAAACGAAATGTTTCGTGATGTTTGCGATTCCATTGCTTCGCGTTATCAGCAGTGCCTGGACCAGAACGGACGTCAGTTTGAAAACAGGCGTTGACAAAACAATTAAATAATGTCTGTAGATTCTATTACATTTTGAAAATGAAATGTATTTTAATAAACACTGCCTTTATAAGTATTTAAAGTGTGTATACATTTTTTTGGGACGCCCTGTATATATACATTTTAACTGCAAACAACACAAGTATAATTAATGTAAAGAACGACGCTTGTGTAGAAGAGCGTTCCGCACAAGATGAGGAGGGAGAACGAACAAATGAAAAATGAGGTACCACCCTGGAATCGAACCCGGGATCATCCGATTGCATATCTGACCGGCAATCGGATGATCCCGGGTTCGATTCCCGGGTGGTACCTCATTTTTCATTTGTTCGTTCTCCCTCCTCATCTTGTGCGGAACGCTCTTTTACACAAGCGTCGTTCTTTATATATATATATATATATATACACCTTTGGTTAACTTTTCGTTAACTTCCGCCCGAATTGTTCATTCTAACGAAGGTCAAGCTTTTCACTCCACTTTAAACCTACAGTTTAACGTGGAATCCAAATCACGCCCCATCACCAGCAGCCGAGCGTCTTAACCACGAGGACACCCAGGGTACCCATTTATCTACCAACCACTTTCTTTATTGTGGGGAAGGATGAACAGCTGCGTTTTGCTGCGCGCCGGCTGTCATCACCGGGTTTCGATCACGGGGCCGATGGACTCGTAATCAGCGACGCTAACCACTACACGACAGAAGCGCATGGTGACAGACAACGGAAATTGATTGTTGATCTACTGTCGGAACATGATTGCTATAATAGATAGACCAGCTATAGTATAGGAACTTCACACACTATACGAAAACTCTCGCAACGGTATAAATATATACGATAAATTCTCAATAAACAACGTTAATTGGTGTGCAGAGATGTCCGTCCAAGTGAGAGAGTTTGGCTGAGTGAGAGACCTTCTTTCCCGGGTTCTAGATTCAAGTTTTAATGAGGAAATAACAAAAAACTCTCTCTCTCTCTCTCTCTATCTCTCTCTCTCTCTCTCTCTCTCTCTCTCTATATATATATATATATATATATTATATAATATATATATATATATATATATAAACATTAACCTTGGTGCTGCTTCTGTCCGAATTGTTCATTCTGACGAAGGTCAAGCTTGTTACTCCACCTTAGACCTACAGTTTAACGTGGAATCCGAACCACGCCCCACCAGCACCCCAGCGTATTAACACTAGGCCACCCAGGGTACCCATTTATCTACCAACCACTTTTTTTATTGTGTGGAAGGATGAACAGCTAGGTTTTTCTGCTCGCCGCTTGTCATCCCGTGGCCGATGGATTTGTAGTCAACGACGCTAACCGCTACATCACCGAGGCACACACACACACACATATATATATCCTCGAGGTGTTGATGATCGACTTGGACTCTCAAAAGATTAAATTTGCAAAGCAATCAATCTTTTCAAAATAGAATTCTCGTTTCGTGGAAAAAGGTTTAAAATTCTATTGTCCCTTCATTGACCTTTCATTGAACTTCAGCACTAGTTATTCATTAAATAAAGCTTTTTCAAATACATTGTTCTACAGTGTAGTTGACGAAAGTCAGGACACGTAGGAACTATGCTTTTAAATACAAATATTTACATATATTTGCAATGATGAAGCCTCACCCTGCAGTGGCGGATCCAGGGCGGGGAGGTGGGGGGCCTGAGGTGGCTCCAGCATCCCCCTATTGATAGAGAGGCTTCGCATTCCCAATGATGTTTCCTCTCTCAATCAACCACATTTTCTCCGAGTAGACAAGCGTGCAAGAGGTAAATATGACGTTTATTACATATCATTTTAAAGTGGGTTACAAACGTACACATTTATATGGGTGCGCGAGGCTGTGCATGAGATTGTGCGAGGCTGTGCATGAGATTGTGCGCGTACTGTGCCTGCGCGTGAGTGCTCGTGCCTGTGCTGTGACTAGCATTTCCGCAAAACCAGTGCGATTGACCTTATTTTTTCACAATTTTGGGGATTTTCAACGGATATCCGTCGCTTTAAGCGAGTCTATCGTTGTGCGTTTTCCTGGTAATTAAGTTTAGCCGAGTGAATATTGGGTTGTCTCATCTTTTTTGTTTGGTGGCCATCTTGAATCTGTCGCGGTCGCAACCAGTCTCTATTGATGTCATTTCATGTCATAGAGGTGATGCTGGAAAAAGTTGTTGACATTTTTGCCATAAAAAAAAAATCGGCGGATCCTCCTGATGTGAAGAGAATTTGTTTGCCTGTCTTATGAGATGGTACGATCCATTGGCACACTTTTTCGTAATTCGTTCCTCATTGTAATTTTACAGCATTTCACAGATTTACAGTAATAATAGCAAGCTAAAGATTGGCAATTGCAAATATAATTTTAGTTATCTTATTGACAAACAAGAGTCTTCTCTTTTCTGGGTTTGGTTGAACAGTAAGCTAAAAATTGGCTGTTCATTATTTTTGTTGTCAAGGAAGTGTTTTTTGGATTTGGTTGAACATTAAAAAGAATTCTAGATTAGCTTTTCTTCTAATAAATTAGTAATCATTGAACATTAAACTTATTACCGAGTGTTTTTGTGGGTTGGGTAGCATATTTCTTAAGTTGGGTTCAGAACGGCATCCCAACCCAACCAGCTCCCCCCTCTCACAAACAAAAATCCTAGATCTGCCACTGTCACCCTGTACGAGTAAAGTTCAAGGACAATTAAAATGTAGAAAAAACTAACAGTTTAGAACAAGTAAAGCAGTAGTAAAGAGGGCTAGAAACTGATACAGTGTTCAGGACAAATGCGTTCCACTGAGCTAATACCTGGATTATTAATAACCCACCGGGAGCCGAATTCCAGGCCTCAATATTTTTACTTCGCTGAAAGGAAACAGTTTTATCAACCGAGCTATGGGCAATTTAGGGTGGTTCATAAAAAGTGAAAATGAAAAATATACTTCTCATGACATTTGCCCATATTCCACAACCACAAACGATGTTGGACATAAAAAACTGGATCGATTTGTGCATATTTAGAGGTGACGCAACTCTAAACCTTAGTATCATTAGACAGTTTGGTGGTGGCAAATTTCTTCAAACATGCGTCACCCTTAAATATTAATGGATTTAGCTCTAAATTCGGTCTGAGATATTTTTCTATATAAGGAATGAGAAAATGCATGAGGAACTCTTAGTTGTGCATTTTAAATTTTTTACCATATATGTGTGGTTCACCCTAATGTATACGGTACCGTATACTGTATACACGATACAACTCAGAATGGTCACCTGAGAAACTTTTATGTTACACAGACTGCGCATGGAACAAGGAACTCTTCTGGGAAAATTAAATCATGATCCGGTCATGACCCGTTGCTCACGCTGGGCTTCCATCACGAAAAAGAAAAACTTTAGTATTTGTCATTTACCATTAGTTATTCAGACTATAGTGAATTTAATTTTCCCAGAAGAGTTCCTTGTTCCACGCATGGTCTGTGTGTAACATTATATATACGAGTATTAGGGATGTACCGAATACTAAAATTCACCGAATACCGAATATTTGGTGCAAAACTATTCGGCCGAATACGAATTCCGAATATTAGTTTTATTTGGGTTATTAGGCGTCACTATAAAAAACTGAAGCCTTTATCAGTTTGACAGCACATAGAATTAATAGTGAATGTGAGCAAAAGCAGCATGTTTTAGCCACCAAAAATCTGCCACATTCCCATACTCATGAAAAATTTGCAACTGCAATGACTTCTATATTGCAAGAATGGTCAATAAAGTGCGATCGTGAACATGCAATTGTGCACGACAATGGCTGTAATATTACTAAAGCTGTTAGCGTTCTGAAAATTACTCCTGTTGCTTGTGCGAATCATACTTTAGCACTCGCAGTTGATGAAGCCCTTCTTAGCCAGAAGGCTGTTTCAGAGATATGTGCAATTGCGCGCCCAGTCTGTTGCATTTTAATTATTCATCTCCAGCCTTTGACAGACTTAAGGAATTCCAGAAGCAACATAATTTACCCGAAAACAAACTTATAAGAGATGTTATCACCCAATGGAACTCTACATTCTATATGCTACAACGACAACTTCAACAAAAACCTGCGATTGTTGCGTACGCCTCGGACTATGACATACTGTAGCAAGCTTCAATAATCATCAGTGGACTCTAATTCAGTGTGTTGTAAAGCTTCTTAGTCGCTGTGAAAAATTAACGAATGACTTTTCCTCTGATTCTTCTTGTCCTCACATGGTGTCTCCCGATGTAACAGGTCTCGTGGTATTTTTGCCTAACATAACTGATGATGCAGGTGTTCATACTATGAAAAGCTATTTAATAGAAAATTTACAGAATCGTTTCAGGCAGTGGAAGGCAGACATTACTCTGGGTTTTAGATTCTCGTTTCAAATTTGCTTGCATAACACTGCCTGAGTTTGTAAAAAATGAGATAATCATTATGTCTGCATCATCTAACGCTAGTCCTGCACGTAATTATAACCTATGGCGATGAAACAACTGATTTTGTTTCATGAGAAGATCAAGAACCTTTAGAAAAGAAGCTGAAGGTTAATTTATGGAGTTATTTCGATGAAGTTGTGCCTCAACCTATCAAAAATAGTCAGAAAAGTTATCAAAAAGAATTAGACATCTATTCAAAGGAGTCACGAGTCAGTCGCTATCCAGGGTGCCCATTTACCTACCAACCAATTTTTTTATTGTGTAGAAGGATGAACAGCTGGGTTTTGCTGCGCGCCGCCTGACGTCACCGGGTCTCGATCCTGGGGCCGATGGACTCGTAGTCAGTGATGCTAACCACTACACCACTGAAGCGCATATATATATATATATATATATATATATATATATATATATATATATATATATATATATATTAGGGTGAGCCACACATATATAGTAAATATTAAAATGCACAAATAAGAGCTCCTGATACATTTTCTCATTCACTATATGGAAATTAGTCTTATACCAGATTTTCAGCTACAGCTATTAATATTTAAGGGTGGCGCAAGTTTGAAGAAATTTACCACCCCAAACTGTATGATGATACTAAGGCATCGAGTTGCGCCATCTCTAAATATGCACGACTCGATCCAGTTTTTTATTTCTACCATCGTTACTGGTTGTGAAATATGGACAAATGTCATGAGAAATATATTTTTCATTTTCATTTTTTTTTGGACCACCCTAGTGCGCATTGCCTAGAACAAGTATATACGAGTATAGTGGGTTGACAAAAGTAGATAGCTTTGAATTTTCCATAGTTTTTGATTTGATAATAAAAGTCGATAAATTAATAACAAATTTATTGAATCACTATATTTAGAATCGTGCTGCTTTCCCCTTTACATCATGTACAACTGACACATGTTCTGGCATTTCATTGATGAACTTTGCCATTTGTTCTTGAGGACAATCATCGTGATGTCTCTCTACTTTTGGCAACACACTGTACATTCAAAGTTCACTTCAGAGCCAAGTGATTCAAAAAAGTAAACCAAAATGGTTCCTTTTCCGAGTGTTTTTAAAGTAATGATTTGAAGTATTCAAAGTCACTTACCCAATTTAAAAAAAAAATAATCCTCTTTGAAATTAACTTAAATGATTATAGAGTTTTGAATCCGTTATTATAAAGTAAAGATAATTGTTAAAAATATTAACTTTTAGAAATATATGTATTATCTTTTCGTCTAAACAAAATTTGTAATTATTTGACCGAAAAAAATAGAGAGCTTTTTTCAAATTCAGCTCAAATTTTCAAATTTTCAGTTCATTTCAAATTCAGGTGTTTAATAAATCGTTACGACAAAAAAAAAACAACCCAATTTCAAAACGATTAATCCGAACGTATTCAAAAGAGAAACTATTTTAACTTTTTTCATTAGATTGAATTTAAAATAGAGTAAGTTTATTGTAAAACCGTTTTCTAGAAAACTAGAAAAACTAATAGAGCAACCCATTTAGGGCATAACACAACAGAATACATACACTATTCTTATTTTATCTTATTTACAGTTATTTACCCTTACTTGTCATACTTTTACTGGTCTTCTATTTACTCGTCACACTTTTACTGGTCTTTTATTTACTCGTCACACTTTTACTGGTCTTTTATTTACTACTCACACTTTTTTACTGGTCTTTTATTTACTCGTCACACTTTTACTGGTCTTTTATTTACTCGTTACACTTTTACTGGTCTTTTATTTACTACTCACTTTTTTACTGGTCTTTTATTTACTCGTCACACTTTTACTGGTCTTTTCCCAATCAAAAGAACGAGCGAAAAACCACGGTAAAAATATAAAATTTGGAAGTCACGGAAGA
>JAJOZX010011000.1:47500-97500 GCA_023014485.1 Bathynomus jamesi
ATCGATTTGAAAGTAGTGCTCTTTTTAATTAAAATTACAAACTTCTGCGTACTTCATTAAAATATTAAAAACTTAGAACGTAAACTTGATTCATGAGTGCTCAAAACATACTTAATTACGTTCACACCGTTCGCTGACATAATGCCTGATTTACCTCATACTTCTCCCCCTTAAGAATTAATTATAGAGATTGTCTGAATCAAGAGTAATCTATATTATAATAAGAGAGCTGTCCGTCTGTCCGTCCGTCCGTCACACTT
This sequence comes from Bathynomus jamesi, assembly GCA_023014485.1. Taxonomy (NCBI): domain Eukaryota; kingdom Metazoa; phylum Arthropoda; class Malacostraca; order Isopoda; family Cirolanidae; genus Bathynomus; species Bathynomus jamesi. The sequence goes on from JAJOZX010011000.1 coordinate 47,761, forward strand.
TCAGAAATTGTGAGAAAAAATTGTGAGAAAAAAATTCAGAAATTGTATTACGGGCGGCAATGTGAAGCTCAAGATTTTCATGACTGTGTTCTTTTCTGTAGTTTAGCCTGTCTGTTTGTCTGTTGTGAAATTTATCCGGCAGTTATGGGGGAAGGGTGGGGGTTGGGGTAATGGGGGATGGTTGGGGTAATGGGGAGGGGTGGGGGTAATGGGGGAGGGGGTTAGCCCCCAAGTTGCATGAATGGGGGTGAGGAGGTTTTGGGAGATACCAGATTCAGAAATGTTGACACAATGTGAAGCTCAAAATTTTCACGGCTGCGTTCTTTTCTGTAGTTTAGCCTGTCTAACCGTCAGCGAAGCGACGGGAACTGTACTAGTTGTGATAATAATAATGACTGGGTTTGTTTAACCTCTAAGATCACATGACGGAGGAGACCTACAGCTTTACGTGGGATCCGAACCACGGGTCGCTACATAATCTAGACGCGGAGGACGGTTTCCCATCGAATTATATCCCAGATCTAATGTGGCTTAACTTCGCTAATCAACGGGAAGCGGTGTTACGACATTGGCTACGACGTAGCCCGACTAATTGTGAGGTACACAATATCATCTCTTAAAAATTAATTAATTTTCAAAATCATTTTATAGAGTAATAAATGTTACTTTTACTAATAACATAATTACTATAAGGGCTATTACTCTTATTACCACTGAATATTACTATTAACAGCGAGAGTAATAACTTACTATTACTAATGTATATTACTATTACTGCGCTGAAATATAACGACTGCTACTACTTAGAGTAATAATTTATTGTATCATTACTGCTACTACTTCTACCAATGAATATTACTATTACTAATGAGAGTAATGACTATTACTATCATCACTGTAACCAATAATTGTTCAGAAATATTAATACTTACCGTAAGATGGGGTAACTGGGCACCTGCAGGGGTAACTGGGGCCTACTAATTTTAAGGTAAATTTCGTTATTATTTTTTCCATAAATTTTAGGTACCTTTGCATAGGTAGGTACCTACAATTTAAGGAAATAATTAATACTTTTATATAACGAAATTTACCTTAAACTTAGTAGGGCCCAGTTACCCCTGCAGGTGCCCAGTTACCATCTTACGGTACATTAATTTTCACCTTCCCTTACGCCCTTAAATCCAATGTTACAGGAATATTTTCCGAAAGAGTATAAAACTTCGATATGAAACTTGAAATGGATGACGTATCTTCTATGAAGTTTAGAAATTTATTCTGCAATAAAGGCCCATAACTGCCCCCCCCCCCTTCGAATAAACATTAATTTAACTTTATCTAAAGCCAAAAATGTCACTGTTTTCCAATTTTCTCCTTGGGAAATAACGTCGTCTCTCAAATGGAAAATGGGGAAAGGATTTTTACATAATTTTAGGGGTCAATATGTACGCAAGTGCCTTAATCTATTCTTGATAGTTTGAATGAATCCACGGTTTATTTTCTTCTATATCGATAGAATATGTGGGTGTTGTTTGTGGGTCTAAATAATGATAATGTTTGTGGGGTTTAACCCCAACGTCGCTTAACTTCGATGATTTAATTGGAAGTGGTGTTGCGACGTGGACAGGACGTAACCCATTTTGAGTAAATATATGAATTTCAAACGATAAAATTTTGATTATTTCGTTGTCAACATAATCAGTCTCTTGATACACATCTATCTATCTATCTATCTGCAACACGTATTTTAAAGAATAGATTAATAATATGTTATATAGAATTAAAAAATGACTGAATATATATAATATATATATCGGGGTAGGGCAGCCGATAAATGACTCTAATGGCATAATGGCGACGGCAAGCGAATTACATGGGATGAATCTACTAGGAGACGAGCCTGTTCAAATTGGGCCATTGGCAGGCAACATTGACGAGGCAGACTCTCTGAGCGACGAGTTAACTCAAGCGGAACCGCTGACAAATGAGGCTATTCGAGCAGTAGCAAACGATTCTATCTGTATAGAGATATCTGAAGAAGAGTCTATCCCAGTACCATCGGGAAGCGGGTCCATGCGAGAGTGGTTCAATTCGCCGTAAACACCCTAAAATTCGTTCGGTTTAACGCGAGATCTATTAGGAATAAGTGTGGCGAGTTTAAAAATTGTCACCATTGAAAATTATGATGTCATAGCGATAATTGAGAGCTGTATACACACGTCTACACGAGACTTTGAAGGAAAGTTTCATCTCAGAGGTTACAGAATGTGTCACGAAGACAGGACACACAGGGAAAGTGGGTAAGAGGGTGGGGAGGGTGTAGTCCTTTACTTTAGGGATTATCTGTACCCTGTGAGAAAAAGCCTAAACTCTGCCTGCTAAATCATTTGGGTCGAGATCAATTTATGAAAAAAGTCTCTGCATATAGAAAACCTCACCAGTCTGCCGATTTGGATTACGAGCTCTATAATATTCTCGGTCAAATCATAGAGGGAAAATTAGCTTTAATTATTGGAGACTTTAATTGGGGTAGGATAGACTGGGAATCCAAATCTGCTGATGTCGAGAGTAAAAGGTTCCTTAGTTTCGTAGACGATCACTTTCTGATCCAGTGGGTGAAGGAACCTAAAAACAGAGGTAAAAAGTACCGAAATTTGTTACTCAAGTTAAAGTACTGCTACCTCGACAAAAATGTACTTAAGTTCAAGTAAAAGTACCATTCCTGAAATGTACTTAAATAAAAGTAAAAAAATATCTGCTTTAATACGTACTCAAGTAGTAAAAGTCAAAAATAGCATCTCAAACATAATATCGATAATGATGAACATTACTTTGTAACAACGATAAGCTATGTAATTGTACTATATTTATTAGGTAATGAAAAAACAAATATAGGACTTCAACCAGCAGACTTCGACAGGCGCTAAAGAAAGCAGAACGCACGTGATTGGCTAATTTAAATGCCCGAGGTCCTGTGTCCTCTGATTGGTTGCTTCAAACATGGGAGTTTCTAAAATGTAACAAAAGGAATCGGGAGAAATGTAGTGAAGTAAAAGTACAATATTTTCTCTAAATACTTTTACTCTTACTTAAGTAAGTTTTAAAAGATAAGTAACTTTTTTAGGATCAACTTTATAAAAAGTACTTTTAACTACAGTTACTTAAGTATGGTTACTTTGCTATTTACACCTCTGCCTATCAGGGATAACACTATATTAGACTTGATATTAACTACAGAAGACAACCTGATATCCGATCTGGCTGTCTGTGAACTCTTAGGCGACAGCGACCATAACCGAATTCGTTTTAATGTTAAGACACCGGTATCTAAATTATTAAATTCCACTCAGCAATTAGACTTTCACAGGGCTGATTTTGCTGGCCTCAAAGAAAGCTTGAAAGATCTAATGTTAGTGAACAGCAGTGACGTAGGTGTTATTTGGCAGGCATTTAAAAATGCGTTCGTGGAAAGACAGAGCATGTTTGTTTCTCTCAAACATCTGCCAAATACATTATCTTGCCACCCGAAGTGATTCAACAACGATATTAGCTCCACTATAAAAGAGAGAAATAAAAGCGTACAAACAGTGGAAAGGGACCTCTGATTACAGGCATAGGCGAAATTTTATGGCCCTTCGGCGGCGAGTTAAGACACAGATTAGAAAAGCGAAACGTGCGGAAGAACTTAAGGCTGCTTCTGTTTGTAAATCGAATACTAAAGAATTTTTCAGCCATGTAAATGGTAGAAAGTTAATTAAAAACAGTAAAAGTCCTATGAAAGATGAGACGGGGAAACTAAAATATAGCAACACTGATATAGCAACCGTGCTGAACAATTTTTTTGTATCAGTTTTTACCAAATAGACAACCTCGAATATCCCTTCAGCTAAAATTCTCATTCGAGGAGATGATTCAAATTTAGACAGTATTGTTTGTTTTAGGGATGAAATACTGTTAGCTTTGAGTAAAATAAGTCCCTTTAAATTCCATGGTCCAGAAAAATTCGCCCCTCGAGTTCTTAAAGAGGTAAAGGAGGTCATCGCTGACTTGGCCATATTTTTAACAGGTCCCTTATACTAGACAGGATCCCAAGAGACTGGAAGCTTGCCAATGTGACTTTCTTGAAAAAAGGAGACAACAAGCCCATTAACTGAACATCTGTTGTAGGCAAGCTTATGGAATCAGTAATTACGGTGAGAATGGTAGATCATTTGGAATCGCACAACCTTTTAATTGAGTCCCAGCATGGTTTCCGCCAGCAAAGGTCCTGTATGACCAACCTGCTGGAATTCTTCCACAACATATTTTCTGAGTACGATCACTCCAGGGCAGTAGACGTAGTATATTTGGATTTAAAAAAAGCTTTTTACAAAGTGCCACATAAGCGACTTATGACAAACTGGTATAACTGGTACTGGTATAACTGGTACTGTGGGTTGCGTGGACTGAACACTGGCTCAGCGATAGGCAGCAGAGGGTGGTAATAAACGGTGATGACTCAGGGTGGGCATCATTAACAAGCGGCGTCCCACAGAGGTCGGTACTGAGACCGCTTTTAATCATTATTTACATAAACGATATAGACAGTGGGATGTTAAGAGCCATACTGAAATTCGCTGAGGACATCAAGTTAGGCTCCTGTGTAGGCAGCGCGGAAGGTGTCTTGAAAATTCAAAACGATATAGATCGGGTCGCGGATTGATCGACCACTTGGTAAATGCCTTCCAACGTTGACAAATGCAAATTAATTCACATTGCGTCCCGAAACCAATGTTCAATCTATTCATTGCACGGGTAGAAACTTGTAACGACCAACTTAGAAAAGGACTTAGGGGTTTTTATAAGCAGTGACTTCGAGTTTTCCAAACACTGTGTTGAAGTTGGAAAGAAATGTAATAACGTACTAGATTACATTAAGAGGCAGTTTGCGCACTGAAGCAAAGAAGTTATTCTCCCTATCTATAACGCGTTGGTTAGGCCCCACCTCGAATACTCTGAGTAATTCTGGTCCCCACCCTTGAGAAAGCATACAAAGGGTCGAGAACGTTTAGGCCAGAGCGACAAAACCAATCCCGGCCGTTCGTCATAAATCATACGATCGTACGCCCGCTAATCTTAATTTGTATTCCAGAGAAAAGTATTGGCTCAGGAGCGAATTCATCCAGATTTTTAAACTTCTAAATAGGATCGAGAGTATCAACTATTCTAAACTTCTTACACTAAACACAAACCCGACTCGAAAAAAGGGTTAAAAACTTGAACCCAAACAGTTCAATACAAATATCTGCGGTAATAACTTCTCGTACAAGATTGTCAATCACTGGAATAAGCTTCCTCCTAAAGTCGTTTGCAGCTCTTCCGTCAATGCGTTCAAAAACAATCTTGATCTCGTATTAGAGTAATTAGACGATCTCCTTGAGTAGACCGACGTTCGAATGTGTGAATAATTTTGTGTGTGCATTTCCAGTCCCCAACTGTTCTACAAATTTCTTGCCATTTTTTTCCCCTGCAAATTGCTTTGTGTTTTCTTTCTTATTTCCAAACCCGCCCACCGTGGGAGGGGAGGGTGAGGATGAGGGGAGAACCTTCTTGCTTTCCTGTGCTAACTCTTCTGTCTGTGGGTTGTCTGTTTGAACGAAATCCACGGGTGTCATCTAGGGTCGGCTGTAAAGCTATTGTAGCTCCTTCATTTCCTTGTAACTCTCTCTCTCTTTATATACACACATATATATAAATAAAATAAATCACAGAAAGGCATTCAAAAAGCTTGTGTCTGATTTTCTGTCTGTATATTTACTTTAAATGGAAATTCAAGTTTTCTTCCCAATCTGTCAACTGAAAATAAAATCACCCAAAATAGACAGATTGGAAGTGAGAAAAAATAAACTCCTCCTTGAATTTAAGGGACAGGAAAAGAGGAGTAACAAAATTAGTCTTTAAAAATATCTTTTATTTATTTATTTATTTATTTATAGTCTTCATGTTTTCATACTCTGGTTTTGGTTATTATTATTATTATTATCATTATCATCATTGTTATTATTATTATTAAACAAATACAAAAACAAACTATATAAAAATGTGAAGAAAAGCCTATTCCCAAAGAAAGCCTACACTCACTACAGAAACGGACTTAATTTGTCAATACACAAAGCGAAAGCTAATTACTATAAACAAATTCGAAAAATAACAAAGGCGATCCTAATCAATACTGGAACCTCATTAACAAAGCGATTATAAAATATTAACAAAACCTCTGTCTTCCCCGGAAAAGCTATTTGTAAATAATGAGCCTATAAAGGACAAAATAAATATTTCAAATACTTTCAAACGATTATTTCACCAACCTTGCTTCCAATATTCCATCCACGGTGCTGTCTTTCGATACGTACCTAGACTCTCCGTTACCACACGATCTAATGATAACCATAAAACAATTAAAAAATAAAGGTTGCACATTAGACACTCCCAAACAGAATTTACGGAGTACGAAAAATTAATCGCGCCCGAGCTTTCAAAGCTCATAAACCTATCCATTCAAAAATGGTGTTTTCTCAGACGGCCTAAAAGAAGGTAGAGTATGCCCTATCAATAAATCGGGAGATAAAACTTCCCCCTCAAACTACAGACAAATTTCCATCCTCCCAACCGTCAGTAAACTATAGGACAGAGTAATATATAATCAAATAATAAAATTCATATTGAAATACAAAATCATACACAAAGTATGGCTTTCTAAGCAAACACACGACTAATGACGTAATTACCGCAATATTAGAGGAACTTTATGGCACTCTCAACGACAAAAAAAAATTCAATAATCATCCTATTTGATCTAGCTAAGGCCTTTGACACAGTATCTCATGACATACTCTTAAAAAAATCTCGAATACGGCTTCAAGGGACCACCCTAAAGATGGTTCAATTCATACTTGGTTGACAGGACACAATTTATAGCACAGGATTCTCTTAACTCACAGACAAGATGTATCTCCCACGGTGTACCCAAAGAGAGCATTCTGGCACCTATCCTGTTCCTCCTTTACACTAGGGGCACTCAATATATTTTGCCCCACCCTTTTTTCATAGCTGAATAATAGGCCATGGGGCTGAAATGTCTTTTGGACTGTAAGATTGAACTTTCTGCGCTTCACATAACCAGATCTTTCCACTTTGAACCTCTCCTTGTATAAAACCGTTTTTAAACGCCCTTGTATAAAACCGATGGTTAACGCAGTTTCGAAAATGGCGTTTGACAGTGATGTGCATCGTAAACAGAGAACTGTTATCGAGTTCTTAACCGCAGAGAAGGAAACAGTTAGAAATATTCACAAACGTCTACAAAACGTTTACGGAGATGCTGTTGTTGATCGAAGCACAGTTGGACGCTGGTCTAAACGTGTGACATCATCGGAGAGAGGGAGAGCCAGCCTCGATGATGAGTCACGCAGCGGTCGCCCGGCATCGGCTGTGACATTTCACACTGTGCAACGTGCTAACAGCATCATTCGATCAAATCGGCGCGTCACATAAAAGGAGCTATCACTGGAGCTAGGAATTAATGAAGGAAGTGTGAATACGATAATTCAGCAACTGGGATACTCAAAAGTGTGTTTACGGTTTATTCCTCGCCAACTGACTGAAGATCACAAAGCCCAAAGAAAAGAAATTGCTTCTGAGTCGTTGGTTCGATACGAGACAGAAGGGGATGACTTCCTTTCATGAATTGTGACTGGAGATGAGACTTGGGTACACCACTTTGAACCTGAAACAAAACGCCAATCCATGGAGTGGCATCACGCAGACTCCCCACACAAGAAAAAGTTCAAAATGGCTCGCTCTGCACGAAAGGTTATGGCCACCATCTTCTGGGACATGAAAGGGGTGATTCTGGTGGACATTATGAAGAAAGGACAAGCAATCAACTCGGAGGCATATATTGCTACCCAACAGAGACTCCAGAGACGTATAAAGCGAGTTCGACCGGAGAGAAAACTGGAAGACGTCCTTCTTTTGCACGATAACCCAAGACCACACAACAGTTTTCAAACAAGAGAGGCCATCACAAAAATGCGCTTGACTGTGTTACCCCACCCTCCATACAGCCCGGATCTGGCACCTTCAAACTTCCATTTGTTTTGGCCAATGAAGGATGCTATTCGTGGAAGAAAGTTTTAGAGTGACAATGAGGTTGTTGAGGTGGTTAAGAGGTGGCTCCAGCGGAACCCAGCGGACTTTTACCAGCAAGAAATAAAGGCCCTTGTTTCGAGGTGGGGGAAAGCCGTAGAAAAGGATGGAGACTATGTGGAAAAATAAAATCCTGTAAAAAAGGTATGTAACTGCTTGTGTGCAAAATTTCTGGAACTTACAAGGAAACTTGGAAAGAAAAAAAAGAGGTGGGCAAAATATATTGAGTGGCCCTCGTATAAACGACTTCCACAGGTCACTAAATAACTCTTCCTGCTACCAGTATGCAGATGATACTTCAATCATAACCTCATATAAAGACTCGCTACCACTCCAAATGACCACTACCAACAATGAACTCCAGTGTTTATGTATGGCTTGATGCCAACAAACTATCTTTCCTTAAATATTAAAAAAAAAACACTTTATATATTCATCACAAAAGAGAAATCGTTGTCCCCTTTAAACCTACATATAAATTCAATCCCTGTTCAGCGAGTGCAATCGACCAAACTTTTGGGAATTACCGTCGACAAACCTCTCATTCTGAGAGCACACTGAAGATCTAATGTAATAAATTAGCCAAGGTCTCATTCATAATTATGAAAGCTGATGCAGCATTCCCAAAACAGGTTCTTCGATCCATATACTTCACCGTGGTGTACCCACACCTGCAATACTGCATTGCGGAAGCACACGTCAATTTTCGCTACAGCCATTGGTAGTAATGCAAAACAGATTACTTAGGAATGTCTATGAATGGAACAAGCTTAATGAAAGCACAGATCAAATGTTCCACGAGTTAAAAATTGGGAGCAAGTGTAGTTTACGTCCCCCTGTGGTGTCTAGTGTAGTTTACGTTCCCCTACATTATCCAAGTGTAGTTTGCGTTCCCCAACTTTGTCCGCGTATACCTAATCAAATAAAACGTTAAAACTAACGAAAATATAACGACTTAACCTAACCAATCGTCAATTTATTTATATATATATATATATTGACGATTGGTTAGGTTAAGTTGTAATATTATCGTGAGTTTTAACGTTTTGTTTGATGGATTCATTCAAAAAAATGTCTCCTAAAGATCCTAGTGTAGTTTACGTTCCCCAACTTTGACCTAGTGTAGTTTTATGTCCCCTTTTGCGTTAGGAGGACGTAAACTACACTTGCTCCAAAAATTCTTAAACTAGGAGAAATCTACAGATTAAACATTGCTTCATATATGTATCAAATCGTCCATAATACTGCGGCAGAAATCATCCAAAACAAAATATTAGCTTCCCAAACACAACACCGCTTTAACACAAGACAATCAGACACATACATCAGAAAACAGAATTATACTCAAGACTGCGACTAGATCCTTATCCTCAACTAGTCCAAACCTTTGGAATTTACTTGACCAAGAGACAAAACAATCTAGGCCATTAAAAATCTTCCAAAGAAAACTGAAAAACAAATTCATCAACTCATACAAGTCATAACTCTATATCCCTGTCTTATTCCAATAACAAAATTAAACTATATACTCTTGTTTCTATTATAATAAACCAATCTATGTTTGTATAGAGCAAAACAAAAAAAAAAATTACTGGTAAAATAAAGCCAAATGCGCAAAGTCAAGACATCTAAGATTGTTAAGATACTCAATTAACAAGGTAATTAATATTTCGACATTTAATTACATAAGTATATAATACTTAATTATATTTCAGCATTTACTAGTAATATTCAAATAAATACGAAGGTATAATTTTGGCTGAATACCTATATTATGTGTAGTTATGTAAATGTGTAATCTTAGCTGAGTATCCTAACTGTATGTATTTGTAAACACAAGTTTGTAGCTTACGAAAGATAGGCCTAATCTCCATGTATCTTTCTCTCTTTGCCTCTATATCTTTAAAGCTTGTGTACATAACTTCGCTACTTTGCATTATGTAACAAGATTTACCATACATCTCCATTTGCCAGTAAAGCATACAATTTGCTTGTTAATGGCAGTTCTTTGCTATGTAAGTATATGAAGACATTACTGTTTCATTTATCTGAATGTATAATAGGCATATGTGTATATAAGTATGCTGTGCATATTTATGGGTATACATGTAGGTACAAGCATATGTGTATATGAACATATGTATATCTATGTCACATGTACACACACACACACACACACATATATATATATATATATATATATATATATATATATATATACAGGGTGTCCGGGTATAAATGGCAATAAATAAAACATTATAAGTATATTTTATTGCCATTTAAGCCGGACAACCTGTATGTATAGATATATATATATATTATATATATATATATATATATATGTGTGTGTGTGTGTGTGTGTGTGTGTGTGTGTGTGTGTGTGTGTGTTGTGTGAATGAATGCTTTCTGTAGCAACTGATGTGCACCATGAACACGCATAAAAATAACAAAAAATTGTAATATTGATATTATTACTGTTGTTGTTGTGTTATATGTTTATTTTACTACACTACGTATATATATATATATATATATATATATATATATATATATATATATATATGGGATGAATTTCACAATTAAACACGTGAAATGAATGAATAATGCAAATCCACAAGGAAAAAGAAAAATGATTGGAAACATTTTTCTTTTTCCTTGTGGGTTTAAATCATATATAAATGCAGTATATATATATATATATATATATATATATATATATTATAATATATATATATATATATATATAATGGTCCGCCAAAAAAAAAACATGCGCTTCATTGTAACCTAATAAGTCAAAATGTGCTTGGATAATTTATACAAAATTTACAGACAATGATTACCATTGAATTTTATATAAGGCAGCCAATTTTTATAACTGAATGATTAAATTTGGTTGTTTAATATTAACTTAACTTTTGAGTTCCATAAATCTAAATGCACATTGAAATAATTTTTCTCCCTTTTTTGCAGATAAAAACAATTATTGTAGATATCCCTCAAATGCCATTCTCTGATGAAGATAAAATAATTATTAAGCATTATAGGCTTAATAGGGGATATGGAAGGCATAAAATATTGGCGGGATTCCCCAATGAAGGATGGACACTGGGCGGACTGGATACGTTGCTGAAAAAGTTGATGCTACAGGCAGTACTGTTAGAAAAAGAGGTAGTGGCCGTCCAAGGAGTGTTAGAACGGAAGAAACATTGAAGAAGTTTCTTCCCGAATTCTTAGCGAAGATGATAAGCCAGGCACTCACGAGACTCCAGCGCAGATTTCAAAGTCGATTGGAATATCAGAAACTAGTGTAAGGCGAATTGTAAAAGAAGACCTCGGACTTAGACCATACAAACGTGTACGTGGACAGAAGATCAGTACTACTGACCAAGAAAAATGAGTCATAATGCAAAAAAATGCTAAGACGCATTACAGTTATGAAAGCAAGCCAAACATTTTTTACTGATGAAAAAATATTCACTGTAGAACCACCAATGAACTCTCAGAACAACAGAGTATACTCAGAATCCCATCAATTAAATAATCGAATTTTGGACGACAGACTGTATGCAACAAGGAGCTACTTTTTCAAAAGTATTATGGTGTCTGTCGGTGTTTCCAAGCTGTGAAAAACATCTCTTCATTTCATTGAGTCCGGTGTGAAAGTTAATGGCGAATATTATCGAAATGTTCTTTCAGCAAGCGTGATTCCAGAGATGCGTGCTCTGGCAAATGGAGGTCAATTTGTTTTTCAACAGGATGGAGCAAGGGCACATACGGCAAAAGACAGTGTTGCTTATTTAAATGAACATGTTCCCGAATTTACTGAACCGGAGAATTGGCCTCCGAACAGTCCTGATTTGAATCCTGTTGATTATGGGATCTGGGAAAACTTGTCAAAACGAGTTACCGTGGTAAGAAAATCACAAATGTTGACAACCTGGGAGACGTTCTGATTGAACAATGGACCGAATTCCCACAAGACCAGATTGATTCAGCAGTAGACCAATTTAGACGAAGACTTCAAAAAATAATAGAAGTTGGAGAAAAATATACTGAACAGTATTTTTAGTTTGACATTTTAATAACAATTTTATATGAAAGGAATTTTTGGTTGTATAATAAAGAAATTTTGAGTATTTACATTCTATTTTTGTGTACGTGCTAAAATGAGATTTATTCAGCTACTATGCTAAAAATTTAAAGAAATGTTGTCAGAGAACGTTATTTTATTTTGCTAAAGTTTTATCAAAAGTTAAAAGAAATTATTGAGTTCAAAAGGAAAAGTACGGACGCATGTTTTTATTTGTGGACCATATATATATATATATATATATATATATATATATATATATATGTGTGTGTGTGTGTGTGTGTGTGTGTGTATTATATGTTTCTCTCTGTTTACCTACTGTATGCCTTATATATGTACATTGTACAGTATGTAGCAAAAACTTTTTTTTTAACTTTGAAAATTTTCATTTTTTCTTTCGTAAATTATTAATTATATATTTTATTGGAATATAAATTACAACTTTCGCGAATAATGTAAATCCTGATGTGATGTTTTAAGGGTTTTGGGGGGCCGTTTCCTAGTTTTGGGTTTTTTGAAAATTTGGAAAACTTTCAAAATAAGCACAAGTATCGAAATAAATTGGACACACGCACGGTATATATACTCTGACCTTTTAGGGCTCAAAGGTCTCTTCTAAGATTGAATAAACGAGAACTCTGTCAGAACGACAGTAATGCCCCTGCCTATATTTGTGAACTTGACCTTAGATACTAGGACCTGAATCTTGCTCGCGACACAGTGTCTTGTGACGATACATGTGCGTGAAGTTTCATCAATTTATGCCGAGTGGTTTGAACTTTAATGGGCAGACACGAAAGTGTAACGAACAAGGGACAGACGGACGGACAGACGGACGGACGGACGGACGGACGGACGGACGGACGGACGGACGGACAAGTGCAATCCAGTATGTTCCCTCCCCTCCAGTTTTATTTGGCAGAGGCACAAAAAGCGTCTAGTGTTAACCAGAAAACATAGTAACGTGGCACGATATATACAGTATATGCACAGTATATATATATACACACTGTGTGTGTGTGTGTGTAAGACTCAAAGCTTAAATTCCATTTATATTGCGTTTGAAATTAATTAAATTATGCGGCTTCCAAATTTAGTCCTTGTGTAAATTGAAGGAATTCTATGGAGACAAACTATATACAAACGACTTTAGCTCCGTTCAGTAGTTGGAGGGATAACCTTTCTCTACACTGACCCGTGGTTCGAATTCAACGTGAAGCTGAAGGTCCTCTCCGTCACGACCTTTATCGCCACGAAGGAGGTTAAACAACCCCCCAATTATTATTGTAATAAAATAAATAAAACAAGTTTGAGGGGGGGGGGTGAAAATATAATATTTTTTTTTTTTAAATTTCACCTCAATTCCCATTTTTTACTTTTAAAATTTACTCTAAAATTAAAATGAAGGAAAAAAATTCCACTAATAAACTTGTTTTGAAGCTAATGTCATAAAAGCCTTGTTTTGATCTCCGCTTTTAACTTGTTATTTTTTGTTATTTGTTTTTTAAAGTTTATGAAGTAATTCAATGCGTTTATGCCCTCGACGCAACCGTTTCAGATAAGAAGAAGAATTAATAAGGAGAACTACGGGATAAAAATGATGCCAAAATCCACTCTCTAGGGGTACCACGAGGAATTTTAAAAAAGTGGGTTCTGAAGAGAAATCAACTTTCATATTGTTTTAAAACCCATTAAAAATATAAAAAATTCGTATTGAAGTATAATTGTTAGTAAAGTATAGGACAGGTAAGGCTGTTCTTCTCCTCTCGTCAGTTAATTGTGTCGGAAAACGGTTTTAGAAGTAGTATAGGGCAAGTGGAAAAAGTATAATGAAACAAAGTACTGTACACAACATCCACACCATGCGTACCCTCGTCTCGTGCACCCAATCACTTAAAAAAATATATACTTTAAGGATAGCATCAAATTCTACTCTATGAAAACTAATCCCGAGCAAGCGCTTTTTTGAAGGATTTTTTTACTTTAACGATAAATGGTTTTATTAATAGAAGAAAAAGAAGAAGAACCAGAAGAAGAAGAAGAAAAAAGGGGCTTTTAATAGCGTTAAGAGAGGTTTATACCCAGCTGGAATTTTTTAATCGCGGAGGAGATTTTTCTTTTTATGAAAAGTAATCGAATTTTTGTGTAAAGAATTAGACCCGAATTTTCGTCTTTTGAAACACGTACAAAGTGATTTTGATCAAATGACTTACTTCACTTAACAGAATTATCGTACTTTACTTTTATTTAACTTTAATTAATTGAGTTTAACCAAATTAATTTAATTAATGGCAAATAACTGCTGGCTTTTAATTAATTACTTTTTAACCTTAACTAAATGCGTGATTTTATTAACTAGATAAGTAATTACATAATTAAAACTAAGTTTCACTTAGTTATATATACTTTAACAAACCAAGTTTTTCCTAAAACCCAAAAATAGTTTACTAAATTTCCTTGGACACAGTATTAACAAGGGGGCACTTTTTTATTTAACACAATTTTGCTTTTTGTATTTGGAAACAATGACCGTAAATGAGGCTAGGTCATATACCAGACTGATTTTTTAAACTTTTTTTTTTTGCTACTTCTAATTAAGTGTACGCGTGTATATATATATATATACCGGGTGGACGAAAAAACCTGGACACTTTTGTTTTTCCTACAAATTTCAAGCTAATCAAGCTAATACACCCAAATTAGTAAAATATGTAGCCAATAGTATAGTTATCATGTGCTAAAAATTTCAATGGAACTCATATAAAACTTACCCTATTGAAATCGATGTTGTATTGGCCCCCCATTTTCTTGAATTACGGCCAGTACTCTCCTTTTCCACTGATCTATGGATGACTTGATTTTGTCTTGGGACACCATAGGCCAAACAACCTCAATTCTTTGTCTAAGTGCTTCCAGGTTTGAAAATGGTTCCCTGCGACCATGGAACACCAATGACTTCAGCTCATTCCACACGAAGTAATCCAGAGGATTTAAGTCAGGAGAATTTGGTGGCCATTCTTCACTTTTTATGAATTCAGAAATGTTCGCCATCAAAAATTCTTGGGTTGCCTTGGCTGAATGAGATGGTGCATTGTCTTGAACAAAAATAAAATCTTCGTTCGGGTACAAGTCTTGGCATTCCGGTAAAAGTTCTCCGAGGTGTTCACTGTAATTCTGCGAGTTCATTTTTGTTTTCTGTGGATCAGTAAAGAATAATTTGTTTTTTCCATTGTAAGAAACAACACAAGATACCACTAATTTCTTGGAAAATCGTAAAATTGGATGATAAAGACGGTCTGGCGGGATTTCCGATTTTGAAGTTAATGCATTGACTCGGTTGTTTTGTCGATTTGTTGATACAGTTAATGTAAAGTCGGACTCATCTTGAAAAAACATGCGTTTAATGTCTGCTATATTAAATTTCCTGTACAAAGAATTACACCTTTCTAACCATTTTCCCATGGCTTCTTTTGTTATTCTGGGGGCACTCAATCTTTTAAAAGATCTGATTCCTTTACTTTTCATTACGTTTTGGACACTGTTGCGCGAAATATTTAAATTATTCGCCATTTTTCTCTGCGAAAGATGAGTACCAGGATTATTTTCCTGCGACAACGCATGCTCTTCAACGTACCTTTCGTTTTCTCGAGTCCGAGGAGTACGTGAACGACCGCTGTCACGTTTTCTGTCAGTTGACTCTGATTGTCTAATTTTATTTATTACGTATTGTACTGTACTACTTTTCCAATTTTTTTCACGGAAATTCCTTAATTATTTTTCTAGCACTCCATCCCTTCTCGGCAATACACGCCTTTATAACAGCTAAGTCTTCTTTACTTAAAACCATTACGACAGAATTTTAATTACCACCACAAGAAAAAAAAAAGAAAAAAACATTCCATCAGCCAACACTTCTTAAAGAAACCTGACACTGCTAGCCTACCAATTCGCCATGCAGCCACTTATCATTGTCTTAGGTGCGCATGCGCAAACTGCTTGTTTTGTAGCGAACATATGACACATCCAAGGGCGTAGTCAGCTTCACAAAATCTCGCGGTTTGTTTCGTCGTTAAATTTTTTATAATTAAGAAACGACAAAAGATAATCAACTGATGTTTCCAGCACATGATAATCATACTATTGGCTACATCTTGTACCAATTTGGGTATATTAGCTTGACTAGTTTGAAATTTGTAGGAAAAACAAAAGTGTCCAGGTTTTTTTGTCCACCCGGTATATATATATATCATATGACAAAATGTACACAACTTTTTCAGGATAATTTTGTTTTGGGCTGAATTGTATTACGGGCTCCCGAATATACTAGGGGCACTCAATATATTTTGCCCCACCCTTTTTTCTGAGCTAAATAATAGGCCACGGGGTTGAAATGTTTTTTAGGCCGTAAGTTTGAACTTTCTGCGCTTCACATAACCGGATTTTTTCCAGTTTTAACCTCCCCTCCTTGTATAAAACCGCTTTTACACGCCCTTGTATAAAACCGATGGTTAACGCAGCTTTGAAAATGGCGTCTGACAGTGATGCGCGTCGTAAACAGAGAATTGTTATCGAGTTCTTAACCGCAGAGAAGCAAACAGTTAGAAATACTCACAAACGTCTACAAAACGTTTACGGAAATGCTGTTGTTGATCGAAGCACAGTTGGACGCTGGTCTAAACGTGTGAGATCATCGGAGAGAGGGAGAGCCAACCTCGATGATGAGCCACGCAGCGGTCGCCTGGCCTCGGCTGTGACATCTCACACTGTGCAACGCGCTAACAGCATCATTCGATCAAATCGGCGCGTCACATACAAGGCGTTATCACTGGAGCTAGGAATTAGTGAAGGAAGTGTGAATACGATAATTCAGCAACTGGTATACTCAAAAGTGTGTTCACGGTTTTCTCCTCGCGAACTGACTGAAGATCACAAAGCCCAAAGAAAAGAAATTGCTTCTGAGTCGTTGGTTCGATACGAGACAGAAGGGGATGACTTCCTTTCATGAATTGTGACTGGGGATGAGACTTGGGTACACCACTTTGAACCTGAAACAAAACGCCAATCCATGGAGTGGCATTACGCAGACTCCCCACACAAGAAAAAGTTCAAAATGGCTCCCTCTACAGGAAAGGTTATGGCCACCATCTTCTGGGACATGAAAGGGGTGATTCTGGTGGACATGAAGAAGAAAGGACAAACAATCAACTCGGAGGCATATATTGCTAACCTACAGAGACTCCAGAGACGTATAAAGCGAGTTCGACCGGAGAAAAAACTGGAAGACGTCCTTCTTTTGTACGATAACGCAACACCACACAACAATTTGCAAACAAGAGGAGGCCATTACCTAAATGCTCTTGACTGTTACCCCACCCTCCATACAACCCGGACCTGGCACCTTCAGACTTCCATTTGTTTGGGCCAATGAAGGATGCTATTCGTGGAAGAAAGTTTCAGAGTGACAATGAGGTTGTTGAGGAGGTTAAGAGGTGGCTCCAGCGGAACCCAGTAGATTTTTACTAGCAAGGAATAAAGGCCCTTGTTTCGAGGTAGAGGAAAGCCGTAGAAAAGGATGGAGACTATGTGGAAAAATAAAAACTTGTAAAAAAGGTATGTAACTACTTGTGTACAAAATTTTTGGAACTTACAAGGAAACTTGGAAAGAAAAAAAAAAGGTGGGGCAAAATATATTGAGTGGCCCGTAGTTGCCCAGATCACGAATTTACCTAGTAGGCACACACAGTAGATGTTACTAGCTTTGTGTGTATTATTAAATAAATAAATAATAAATAAATAAATAAATAAATAAATGAATGGTGTACACAAAGATTCCTGATTATAAATTTTAATGATTACGTGAAATCCAAAGAAGACAGCATAATGCTTTGTTTTGCATGTTGTTGATGAACACCAAGTTTTTTCTTGTCACTGTTTGTTGTGGATTAATGCATGATAGGGTGATAGGCACATTCTTCCTCGCTGTAAAGAATGGTACGACACGAGTGCACCTGGACATGCTCGAGTTCTTTGTAGCCCCCCAGTTGGAAGACCTTCAACCGTCCATCATTTTACAGCAAGACGGTGTCTCCACGGTGGAGACAGTGTGCCTCCACACTGGAGTTTGTTAGTGCGTGAGTTCTTGAACATCACTTTCCCGGAAGATGGATTGGGCGCGACGGCTGGTGCCATGGCCTCCACGATTTCCAGATACCACGCCCCTTTACGTATCCTGTGGGGATATGTAAAGATTATGTGTACCATACTCCTGTTGCTGACACTGACACTCTTCGTGCCATCAACAGTGTCATGAGATATATGCTGACGAACGTATGGCGTGAACTCGAATGCGCTATGTGTAACTAACGGCGCGCATGTTGAGATTTAATGGGAAATAATAAACTTGATGTGTTATGCAACAACATGCAAAACAAAGCATTACTGTGTCTTCTTTGGATTTCGTGTAATTAAAATTTATAATCGTGAAAGGACTTTGTGTACACCCTGTAGAGAGAGAGAGAGAGAGAGAGAGAGAGAGAGAGAGAGAGAGAGAGAGAGAGAGAAGAGAGAGAGAAAAACCCTTATAACTCGTTGAATAGTCCTATATAACAAAAAGCTAGATCTTATTTTAAAAAATGAAGTTTCTCCTTTCTGATTGGTATGGAGGACATTTTACCACACTTTGTTATATATATTTCCTTTTAACAAGTAATTACAAGAAGAGGGAAAACACCCTTGTTGGAATACCAAAAATGTCTGGTGAGAGAATCAATCATAAAAAGTCATCGGATATTCTTTTTTTTTTCTTTTTCGAGACAGTGAACATTGAACGAGACTTAGTCCGGCAGTTTGTACCCCATGTAGAGAGAGAAGAGAGGGGCCGTTACTAACAAAAAGGCAGTGTTACAGCCCACAAAAGGGGAACGACAATTAAAACTGCCTTTTTTTGGCGCTTGATTTACTGCCATAGGTACGTGGATACTGCATTTCAGTCCCCTCACTCATCCCCGCCTCATTTCTTTCTTTGAGGATATTTCAAAGGGGAAGTTTATTCAATTAAATCCAGTAACCTCAATACTATTAAGAGCGCCCTGAACACAAAAGAACAGGCACTAAATTCAGCGTGCGTGCAACAATTTGCGTCAGCGTGTCCACCTTTTCATGAAAAAAGGTTAATGGACACTTCCAGCAAAATGATATAATTTTAAGTTAGTCAAGACTTTTTACGTAAGATGTAACTTTGAATTTTTTAAAAATTATTTCCTTGACATCGCGGCAAATGTATTACGTCCTAACGGGTATTATTATCAACCAAGTCAATTCCGTCACACACACACACACACACACACACATATATATATATATATATGATGAAAATAACCACGAAGGAAAAGGAAACAGAATGGCGCTCAAGCGCTTTCGTCTAATGACATCCTCAGGAACACTGAAATAAACAAGTTCGAGACTATATAAAGGTCATAAAAAATAAAATAAAATAAAAAAATAAAAATTGTAGGAGAAGCATACAAATTTATAAGGAAAAGCTACCAGAGTTTTAGCACGTTGCCCCTCTTGTCTAAATCCGTTCTGAACGAATTCGAAACACAACAGGATCAAGCGAAAAAAGGCCCTGGCTAATGTTAAAATTATTTGTAAGTTGAATAACGGCACTCAAGAATATTTCTATTAACAATGTTGCTTGAGTGAAACAAAATTGAAGCATTATTCCAATTAATACAGTGGGATAACTCTGACAAATGAACGAAAAGGACACTGGACGACTTTCCCGTTCTAACGGAATATTGATGCTGTTTTACACGCGTGTGCAAATCATTTCCCGTCTGTCCAATGTAAAAGGAATCACATTGTTTACAACCAATTTTATAGATAATGCCTGAATTATTGGTAGGGCTCATTTTTACTATGATATTTTTCACAATATTGTCATATGAAAATACTACATTAATATTCAAAAGGTTAAGTACATTAGCAATGCCTAAAAAGCCTGGGAAAAATGGAAGTACTAAAATATTCTTCGACAAAGTGTGAGGGTTATTATTCACACGATAGAAAGTTCGTTTTGCCTTGTTAAGACAAGATTAAAAAAAAGCAGGTGGGTAACACAAATCACTTCCAATACTGTTGATTTTTTTTTAATTCGGCATCCATGTATTCCGGACTGGCGATCCTAAGAGCGCGGAGAAACATTGAAGAAAATATGGCTTTCTTGATGGGGGTGGCATGTCCAGAGTAAAAGTGTACGTACCCTCGCACTTTGTCGAAGAATATTTTAGTACTTCCATTTTTCCCAGGCTTTTTAGCCATTGCTAATATACTTAAACTTTTGAATATTAATGTAGTATTTTCATATGACAATATTGTGAAAAATATCATAGTAAAAAATAGCCCTACCAATAATTCAGGCATTATCTATAATTGGATTATCTATTAATTGAAATAATGCTTCAATTTTGTTTCACTCAAGCAACATTGTTAATAGAAATATTCTTGAGTGCCGTTATTCAACTTACAAATAATTTTAACATTAGCCAGGGCCTTTTATCGCTTGATCCTGTTGTGTTTCGAATTCGTTCAGAACGGATTTAGACAAGTGGGGCAACGTGCTAAAACTCCGGTAGCTTTTCCTTATAAAATTGTATGCTCCTCCTACAATTTTTATTTTTCTATTTTTTTATTTTATGACCTATATGTAGTCTCGAACTTGTTATTTATTTCCGTGTTCCTGAGGATGTCATTAGGCGAAAGCGCTTGAGCACCATTCTGTGTTTCCTTTTCCTTCGTGGTTATTTTCATCATAAATATTATTTACGTGTTACTTTCGTAAAATAATTTTCATATATATATATATATATATATATACACAGTATACACCAACCTCTTTTATTTATACACCTGCTCTATCCTCCTGTTCTTCTTTGCAAATGCGTTGATTACTTTATCGTGAAAATCGGTTCTCTCCTTTAATTAAGTTAGAAGTTTCTTTTCAATAGAAAGGAGTGATAAAGAGGAAAGGCGGTCTTGCCCTTGTGAATTTCTAAGGGGGAGGGGAAGGGGGAGGGCGGGGGAGGAAGGGGATGGGTAATTGATGAACGACATTAACCTCAATATAACAACTTCACTTTGATTTACTCATAATTAAGCAAACTTTAATTAGAATTAGCTTGTATTTCTTTTTCTAAAAATATATTTGGTAATAATTACCAGTTATTTAGTCATTTAATGCTATAAGCTCATTAATTAAGCGCTTTAAAAGGATTCCGTTAGCATAATAGCAGGAATAAGCAACTCTCTAAGTTGCTTCCACGATCCACGTTTTGCCTAAAGAAATGAATGCGTTGTGGGTCTGTTTGCATCGATGAATATTTTTTATTCTTTTAAGACATGATATTAATTAATCCCCAAGTATAGCGATCAATAATTTTATTATATATCATTTATTACATTTATACTATCGTATAAGGAGTGAAATTATCGGTGATACAATTTTTAGAAAACACAAATATAGTAAGTCAAACAAAAGAAGCAATTCTCAAGGTTGCTTCGACTGGCGCCCCGTCTCGACGCAACAAAATTATTGCTCTCCCCATCATTTTTCAATGCATTGATTTGGATTTCGAGCTTTTTGTATTAAAAAATACTTGAAAAGAGTATAGGCCTAGTGATAATTTATCATAATTTTATCGTCATTAATATTGTTTAACAGCGCTTCTAATCATTTAAGTGGGGAAGCAATGCTTTCATTGCTTCCATGGACCGAACGCCACTGATATACATATATATATACACCTGTCAACGGTTTCGCGCGACGATTTCTGATTACATGCACGGAAGTCAGGCTCGAGGTCCTGCCTCTGGAGTTGGAAAATTAATAGCTCACGTATAGCCAGACACACTACTCATCTGCTTGTCCTAAACCAGATATCGATGCATATCAGTAATCTCCTTTTTTCCTTAACCCATTGGTGCCCATTGGTAGAATTTCCTACCGCCAAAATTGTTTGTCATTGTTGCGTAACCTTTTCTTGTATTCGCGTAATCTTCAGTATGAGTCATTGATATGACGCAATCTTTTAGATTGCGTCATATCAATGACTCGTACCGAAGATCACGTGAATACGAGAAAAAGTTACGCACTAATGACAAACAATTTTGGCAGTAGGAAATCCTACCAGTGGGCACTAATGGGTTAAAACAAATGATAGAATAATATTGAAACAACGCGGCTATTCTCTCTCACAGTTAAAACTGTTCCTTGTCCGGTTTTTAATTTGGAAATGTTGCACATTCGTCCTTTTCTCCTTCTTCCATTGAAGTTTGGAGAGTGATATGGCTTGTCACGAGATTAGGCACACTCGTTTCAACTATTTTTTGCGTGTATATAATCATGTATCTTTCTCTACTGCTCTCCAAGGGGACTATGTTGTGGTCATGCATGGCGCAACATTGCATGCTGTCCGTAGACCAACAAAGTTAAGCGACATTGAGTATGAGAAGAAAGTGTATGGGAGACCGTCCTTTGGGTCCAGATGATGTAGCGACCCGTGGCTTGGGTTTCACACTAAGCTGTAGGTTCTCTCTCTCTCTGGTATAACCCCTCCCCTCCCCTCCCCCTCCACTACTAGCTGTTTGTAAGGAGGCTTCTTCAAGGAGTACAGATTTATTTCACGTAATCTCTCAGTAATTTATATCTTTAAACCCTACATATTTTTTTTATGTAAAATTTCTTTGTATTTCTTCTGAGTGACACACACACACACACACACACACACACACACACGGGGGCGTAAGAACTGAACAATATTCCATATTTGGTATTATAAAAGGTTTTCAAACAGAGAGTCTCATTCTTTTTTTGTTCTTTCTTTAAAAGGTTCTCAATATCTGTTCTGATATTCTTTTGACATTTTTGAGTGCTATATTATTATGTCTGAAATTCCACATCGTCTGTCAGAATCATTTCCGAGTCCTTTCTTTTTTTAGTCCCTTTGAATTTCCTGTCCAATTGAGGTCCAGCAGTCCATACGTTTCGGTTCCTTATTTTTTCCCGGTAAGGAACTCGAAAATTTCAGTGATAAATTTCATTGTTTTCTGACCATCTGT
This sequence comes from Bathynomus jamesi, assembly GCA_023014485.1. Classification (NCBI taxonomy): domain Eukaryota; kingdom Metazoa; phylum Arthropoda; class Malacostraca; order Isopoda; family Cirolanidae; genus Bathynomus; species Bathynomus jamesi. Next base: position 71,153 of record JAJOZX010011000.1, read on the forward strand.
GACCATGCGTGTGTCTGTCTGTTTGCGGGGATCTCATCATATTAGTTCTTTATCCATCCACTAACTTTTGTGTTATCTGCAAGAATGTTACTCTATCATTATTATTTACTGTTTTAGCTACATTTGTTAGCATTATGAATAACAGTGGAGCCAATACTGTTCCTTGTGGTTCCTCATGAATTAAGGATATTCGATGATGCTAATGATATTCTTTGAACTGTAACAACTTGCTTTCGCCCTCTAGGGAAGTTGTAGATCCATTTTACAACTTTTTCTCTTATAACCATGTGGAGGATACCCACAAAAAAGGCGTACAAATGCCATTTAAAATAAGTTAAATATGTACGATTCTTTTGTGGACACCCTGTACTTCATTTGCGCACTATTATTTCGCGGTCGCACATATCAAATTATTTTGCAATATATACACACATATAATATATATATATATATATATATTAGGGTGGAGCGAAAAATACTTTCTTTCTAGTATGAAGTTCTAATAGTGATTAAAAGTTGCATTTAGTGGACGATATATATCTGCCAAAATATGAGTTCATTTGTTTAATATTTCAGCTGCCACCAGGGGGCTAAAGTTAACACAATTTTGGGTAAAAAGGAAAAAATGCTTCTATTTTAGGTTTATCAAACTATTATAAAATTTTATCGTAGAATTATCTAGTAGTTTGATTAAGATTCATAAATGATAAGAATTCGTTTTGTAAAAATGCCTTTTATATGCTTAATATCTTCAGCTGCCACAAGAGGGCTGAAGTTAACTTAAAAATGACAATTAAGTATGATTCTGTATTTACTTGAAAAAGGGAACAGTAATAAATTAGGATGTCTCTCCTCCTTTATACTGGCTTGAGACAGTTAAGAAACGTTATTTCGTGCCTTAGCGGAGTTACCACCCTTTCCCCAACCAACCTCCCTCTAGAAAGGGTTCTTGCTGAAGACTATTTAGTAATTTGCTTTTGTGTCAAATTTTGGCTGTTTTTTCCTTGATTCTAATGTAGCACGAATCCAACCGTCTCTGTTTGTAGGTCCGCAGACTGATCCAGCAGCGTCTGTAACGAGCTTGACGCATCTCTCTACGGCTTGTGTATGACATGGAAACTGAAATAATTATGAATGAAGAGTAGTACCATGTTTGATGCATGATTCAATATCATCAAGAGAAACTCCTTTGGTTATCGGTGGTTCTGCTATCTGAAAATCTTGCCACATAATGAGATCTGTATAGTCTTTGGCATAAAAATTTATTTCTGGCACCTTAAAATACCTGATAACATCTGTTTCTTGAATGCATGCCCTTGCTTTTATGATACGCCTAAATCCCAACTGACGCACATGCTCCCTTTCATCAGCTATCATTGCAATGAGAATGTTTTCTTGATTTGCGTAATATGCATTTCGCTGAATGACTGAGTCATGTACTCTCCTAAGCTCTTCACGGAGATACCGGCTTCTTGCAATCATATGCCACATATGTTTAGCACCATATTGGCATAATGGTTTACGCTTTATCTGAAACCATATCGGTGCGTATACCCTAACAATGAAAGTAGCTAATTCTTGTAAATTGCCTGAAGGATTCTCTGTGCTTGCATATAACCGCAGAGTCCTGTTTGCTGTGGTGAGCCACCTTGAATGTGATATATTGCCTGGACTCTTATGACTAAGAGTCTTTGAGAATGTTACACTTGATATAGCCTTGTGAATTTCAAGAAGGTATTTCTGGTCAGTACTTATGTCATCTACATCAACTTCACACATGTCCTCTTGAATTTCAATGGGTTTGAAGTTAACTATGGGAAGCTTTTCACAGTCTGAAAGTGCTCGGCCAATTTCTCCTGAAAATGCTCTTGGTCCAGTAGTGGTACCATCCAAGTGATGAAACAGATGGCGCAATGGAAGTTCATGAAAGTGTAAAAGGCATATCAGCCACTGCAATGGCTTATTAAAGGCTTCTTCCAGTAATCTTATTGTGCCTCCAATACTACCAGTGTTAACCACTGTCGAATCACAGCCAACTGCAACGATGTTCCCTATATCAACATTCCTTTCTTTCAAGCAATTCACTAGCGCTGTGCAAATGTATTTAGCTTTGCCACTGGAAGGTGTCACATGTGCAAAGTACAGAGAGTGTGGTTCAGATATTATGCTGATATGCTCTTCGCGTTTGGTTCTTTGGTGGTTAGAGCCATCACTCTCCTGGACTTGAATCATTGTTTTATCCTTTCTGCCATCAAAGTATAATCCCCGCATGGTTTTTGGCTCTCCTATCTGTTGTAGTTCCTTTCTCTGTTTTTGTCTTTCACGTCTTAGCTTACTTCTGTCTATAATATTCCCTTTGTCTTCGGGAGTAACAATTTTAAGATCTGCCAATACTGCAGAAGCAATAGCAGCCCCAGCTCTGTCCGACATTTTAAATCTATCACAAGTAATTGCTAATGAAGGCAGTGGCTCACGCATCTGTTGTTCTGATATTACATATTGAGTCGAGGTTGTATCTTCCTCATTATCTTCAGATATCTCTTCTAGTTGTTGAAGTTCACTTGTCTCTGTTTCGATTTGTAAGTTGGACGTATTGGTTATAGCAGCACTAGTTGTTTGTGAGGATTCCAGACGTGCTTTTTCCATTTCCTTTCGATGTTCTCTTGCTTGTAATCGTCTTGTGTGTGTTATGTCAATGCTTCCTATCACCATTATTCTGCGTGTTCGTTGGTCATTTAAAAAATCCTGCTCTTTTGGAGGGACTTTCTTACTCTTTTCACATGAGCATCTCCTAAACTCCTTACATTTGCAGGTGCAGATGTCAAACAAAGTGCATTTTGAAGAGTTTTCAAATTCTTCAAGCTGATTTTTGTACTTAGGCTGATCCTTGCGTGACTTGTATGGCTTTAATAAGGACCTGTATTTATCATGGTACACTCGCATCATCTGTAAAACGCGTGTATGTGAAACTATTGGCAAAGAGGCCTTCTTCCAAATATTTTCTACCTTTTTGGAAACTGCCTCTGCTATTTCAGAAAATGAAGGCTCCTTGTTATTCATCTGCTCCTTCACTAAATGTTTTGTGAACAGGTAATTTTTCATAATGCAGTTATAAGTTGGTAGTTGCATATCACTCATCTCACAAGGTACTTCAAATATGGCACACTTCATATGTTCTCTAGTGAAATGTTTATATTTAGTATTTGATGCCATAATATTTTTAAGAAAAATTCACAATCACAAAATATCCTGTAACATCAAAACATTATATAATTAATATATATAATATATTTATAAGTATATATAATATATTATATAAATATATAATATTATATAAATAAACTAAAATTATATAATACATTATAACAAGCATTTTATAATAAAATCAATATTATCTCTATATAAATCACTTTAAAATAAAGTTTTATAATATTCCGATCATATTAAAAATCTCCGATCAACTGATCGACTAGGCCTACTACCTAAGAAGACAAGTGTTAACACACTGTTCTAATGTCTCACAGAAAGAAATTCCTTCACACCAAAACCCTCCCCCACAACCCTCCCCCACAACCCTCCCCAAACCCTCCCCCACAACATTCAGTGTAGTCTCAACATGACTCAGTTACTCTAAATTGTGTTAAATTCAGCTCTCTTGTGGCAGCTGAAGATATTAAGCATATGAAAAGACATTTTTACAAAACGAATTCCTATCATTTAAGAATCTTAATCAAACTATTAGATAATTCTACGAAAAAATTTATAATAGTTTGACAAACCTAAATTAGAAGCATTTTTTTCCTTTTTACACAAAATTGTGTTAACTTTAGCCCCCTGGTGGCAGCTGAAAAATTTAAACAAATGAACTCATATTTTGGCAGGTATATTTCGTCCACTAAATGCAACTTTTAATCACTATTAGAACTTCATACTAGAAAAAAGGTATTTTTCGCTCCACCCTAATATATTATATATATATATATATATATATATAATATATATATATATATACATCATGGCTGACATTGTTTTCGACTGAATCAGTAATACTGCGGCGAGAGGAACGAATCTGAATCTATATTGAATCTAAATGAATCTTTAATATGCCTCCAAAAGTTTATGGATTTTCTCCCGAATTATTCTTTCGCATATATAATATATATATATATATATATATATATATTAATATATATATATATATATATATATATATAAACAGGGTGTCCCATAAGTCCGGCATCATAGGAGAAATTCAGATTTTTCTATTTCTACAAACCATAATTCATATGCTCGGGGGGATGCCAATTTCTCGTCCACCATTCTGTTCAGTGACGAGGCTGTTTTTTATGGAAATGGTGAGGTAAATCGACAGAACACCCGCTACTGGTCTCAAAACAACCCTCACTGGTATACCTCTTCAAAGGAACAAGGTGCATCTCGGGTGATGGTATGGTGTGGCATTTGGAAGGATCGGATTATAGGCCCCCTTTTTCGATGAACATGTCACTGGAGGCACCTACCTACGTATGCTCAAGGAAGAAGCATTTCCCAGTGTCTTGAACGAAGAAGGAAATTTCCCAACATGGTTCCAGAAAGACGGCGCTCCTGCACATTACAGCACCCAAGTAAGGGAATACCTGTACCAACAATTCCCTGGTCATTGGATAGGACGTCGAGGGCCTGTGGAATGGCCAGCTAGAAGTCTGGATCTCACGCCACTAGATTTTTATCTCTGGGCCACTTGAAAGCGCTGGTATACGCAGAGAAAATTAGGAGTGTTGAACATTTGCGGCAGCGCATTATTGGGGCATGTAACACCATTACTCCTGACATCATTCACCGTGTGCTTGCTGACTGGGTATCACGTCTGAATTTGTGTATTGAAAACAATGGTGGACATATTGAACATGTTCTGTAAATAAAAGCTTTTGTTTTGCCTTTTTTTATTATTTTTCCTATGATGCCGGACTTATGGGACACCCTGTATATATATGAGAGAGAGAGAGAGAGAGAGAGAGAGAGAGATTGTAGACACCGGTCGAGACAGGAAACAGGACGTGCTGGAACTCCCGTTTCTTCTGTCATTGTCCTCCTCAACTGATCTTTTTCTGTGTCTCATCTACCCTGTGAGCAGTCCAGCATGCTCTTAAACACATACTTCTCCCTCTATTCCTTACTACACACACTGTACATGCATCTTACACACTACACAAGCTTTTTAAAATTAAGAAAGTAGCATCATTTTTAAGGGACCTTGACCATCTCTATCCTTCCATAGGGGGGTCGACATTTTTGCGGGCACTCGCCCTTGGCCTCTCGTTCCTGTATAATATATATATATATATATATATATATATATATATATATATATATATTAACCAACAAAATAACTAATAAACACGATAATTCCCTAAAGTTGATAAACGTCTGGTCTAAATTTAAAGCAACCGGTCCTTTTAAAGCTGACCATATTATTTTAGGATCTAATAACTAACGCATGAGCTGACACTAAAACTTCACAATTAAAGTTTGTAACGTCATAATAAGCTGATATAAAGTTGAATAATAATAATGATAATAATAATATTGATATGAAAAAAACAAAAATAATGAACGAAGCCACTCCATACAACGTTTGAATGAAGGAATTTGTGACAACAACAACTAAAGCCGAATTCATTTAAAACTAAAATTTTCGCTTCTAAAATGATAATAAATTTACGAGAAAATAATTTATTTATTAATTAATTTTTTAATTTTTTTAATTTTTAGAATCGTTTATTATTCATTAAGTTGAGAGAGAGAGAGAGAGAGAGAGAGAGAGAGAGAGAGAGAGAGAGAGAGTTACAAGGAAAAGAAGTAGCTCAAAAGGCCTTGCGGCCCATACCGAGGAGGTACCAATGGCAACGGGTGCCAGGGAAAATTTTGTACACACTCAAATAGTGTGCAAAATTTGGCCTAACCTTTTCTTGAACTGATCCACAGAGGAACTGTTCACAACTTCTGAAGGTAACCTGTTCCACGTGTCACAGATCTTATACGTAAAGTAATTCCAACACACACTAAAAAGGCCTTGCGGCCCATACCGAGGAGGTACCAATGGCAACGGGTGCCACGGAAAATTTTGCACACACTCAAATAGTGTGCAAGATTTGGTCTAACCTTTTCTTGAACTGATCCACAGAGGAACTGTTCACAACTTCTGAAGGTAACCTGTTCCACATATCACAGAGCTTATGCGTAAAGTAATTCCCACACACACTAGTCCTAAATCGTTTCAAATCCAACTTCCAACCATTGTTGCGAGTTGGGTTATCATTTAAACTAAACATACTTCTAAAATCGACATCGTTGAACCCGCGTAAGAGCTTGAAAACCTCGATCAGTTGACCGCGCAGCCTCCGAGTTTCCAGCGAAAACAAGTTCAGGGCGCGTAACCGTCGATTGTAGCCCATATGCCTAACGGAAGGGATTAACTTTGTGGCCCTCGCCTGCACTCCTCCAGCCTCTCAATATCTTTCCTGAGGGTGGGCGACCAGGACTGCACGGTATACTCCAGGTGCGGCCGAACCAGGGAATTGTACAGAGAGAGCACAATCTCCTTGTTCCGAAACTGAAATTGCCTCCTGATATAACCCAATAGTTTCTGGGCTTTCTTTTCCACCTCTACGCAATGTTTCGTAAACTTAAGGTCGATGCTAATTAGCACACCCAAGTCCTTTTCTAAATCAGTCACCTCGATATGACTCCCCAACATCGAGTAGTCCGACTTGGGATTGGCGTAGCCAATGTGCATCACTTTGCATTTACCCAAGTTAAACGGCATTTGCTATTTTTCAGACCACTCTCCTATCCTACCTAGGTCCGCACGCAGTTCCTCGATCGCTTCGGGCGTCCCAACATTGGCCCCAAGCTTGGTGTCATCAGCGAATTTGGCGATCCGACTGACGATGCCACCGTCGATATCATTTATGTAAATGATAAACAATAGTGGTCCCAAAACGGAACCCTGAGGAACGCCACTAATGACCGAGGCCCAACCCCAACTAGCCCCTTTAATTACAACCCTCTGCCGCCTATTCCTCAGCCAATTTTCAATCCACCTACCTATTTCCCCACCGATACCCAGCGCGCGTACTTTCGCCATTAGCCGGCGGTGAGGTACCTTATCAAAGGCTTTCTGAAAGTCGAGATAAAGTATATCAATCGCCCTACTCTTATCGTACTCACTCAACATGACGTGGAAAAGCTCGAGCAAGTTGGTGAGACACGACCTATGCCGTCTAAACCCATGTTGGGAGTCCCCAAGCAGCTTGTAGGAATCCAAATGGTCAACGATCCTATCCGCTATTATCTCCTCTAATAATTTACCTACAACTGAAGTGAGACTAATGGGACGATAGTTCCCTGGACTTTCGTGATCCCCTTTCTTAAAGATAGGGGTCACATTGGCTTCCCTCCAGTTACCAGGCACCTGGTCCGCCTCCAACGATTTGTTGAAGACTGTAGCCAGGTGGGGAACCACCTGGTCGCGCACTTCTCGCAATACTCTGGGGAGAAACTGGTCTGGCCCAGGAGCCTTAAACGCGCTCAGTTTGTCTATTCTATCGGCAACGACTGTCGCGGTACATCGAACACTATCCAGGAGAGAGAGAGAGAGAGAGAGAGAGAGAGAGAGAGGAGAGAGAGAGAGAGAGAGAGAGAGAGAGAGAGAGAGAGAGAACGCTTCAACTTCCTTAGAGAGAGATAATTCTGTTTCTAACTGACTTTTGTTGTTTGAGAACATGTGAAATGAGGAAGGAAAATATCCGCAAAAAGGAATTCTCCTTTTGTTTAAGATTTTGGTTTAGAATTACACTTTGTAGTTTAGTTTCTGAAAGTGAGACACTGACTTACCTAAAAAAGTATAAGGGGGAGAGAGAATTACACTGTTACGAGTTACAGAGTTACATGCTAAAAAAGACCCTAAGATCCATTCTAAGCTAGCACAAGAAGGAAGTAGAAAAGTTAGAAATAGCAATGAAAAAATGAACACTGGAAGCTTAAAGAGAGAGAGAGAGAATTAAAAACCTTTAATTCGCAAATATATATATAAGCTTATTAAAAAGATCACGTGTTGGTCTGTGATTTTATTGCATATATATACAGGGTGGGCCGTAAGTTTCCATACATAGGAAAAATTAAACGTTTGTTTTTATGTTTCAGATACCCTAAGAATATGCGTTTGACGTAAGATCTTGTTTACTGATGAAGCAAATTTTTACGTCAATGGAGAGGTTAATCGGCAAAACATACGTTATTGGAGTAATGCTAACCCAACTGGCTGAGTCCGACGAAGATGCAAGGTGCCGGTAAAGTGATGGTGTGGGCCGGGATATGGGGTGACAGAATTATTGGACCAATTTTTGTCAGTGGAAATCTTAATGCCGAAAGGTATCTTAACATGTTGCAAGAAGAGATTTTCCCATCCCTGCTAAACGAGGAAGGTAACTTCCCAGTTTACTTCCAGCAAGATGGAGCTCCACCTCATTATGGTCTTCACGTGCGTCGGTATTTGGATCAGCAGTTTCCGGATGCTTGGATTGGTCGGCGTGGTCCTGTGGAGTGGCCTCCCAGATCCCCAGATCTCACCCCCCTTGATTTCTATCTTTGGGGGCACTTGAAGGCCATGGTGTATCAGGAAAAGATACGAGACATAAATCATCTAAAGGAACGTATCACCAACGCCATTACAAGCATAACGTCAACTGTGCTAATGCGTGTTCATCAACAGTGGGGAACACGTATTGAAATGTGTTTTCAAAACAATGGCAACCATGTAGAGCATATTATATAAATAAAAATGGTTGTCCATAAAAAAAAGTTTATTTTTCCTATGTATGGAAACTTACGGCCCACCCTGTATATATATATATATATATATATATATATATATATATATATATATATATACTCGTATATTATTTAATAACTTTTTGTCATAACCAACATTTAGTTTTAGAATTTTATTTCATAGCAAACAATTAAAAATGGAAAAGGACCCCACTCAGTAAAATTAAAATATAAATTAATAAATAAAGCAAGGGAGTCCAAATCTCATTTGGGAACCCACTTTATTTGATTTCGTCTCTGGTTTTCTATCATCTATGCATGATTATTCTATGGTGTTACTGAATACGAAGACATTCATATACGGAGCTTTATAAATATTCTGTTATAGGAAGTTAAAAACTGCTCTCATTAACTGCAAGTTAAAAACTGCTCTCATTAACTGCAAGTTAAAAACTGCTCTCATTAACTGCAAGTTAAAAACTGCTCTCATTAACTGCAAGTTAAAAACTGCTCTCATTAACTGCAAGTTAAAAACTGCTCTCATTAACTGCAAGTTAAAAACGGCTCTCATTAACTGCAAGTTAAAAACGGCTCTCATTAACTGCAAGTTAAAACGGCTCTCATTAACTGCAAGTTAAAAACGGCTCTCATTAACTGCAAGTTAAAAACGGCTCTCATTAACTGCAAGTTAAAACGGCTCTCATTAACTGCAAGTTAAAAACGGCTCTCATTAACTGCAAGTTAAAAACGGCTCTCATTAACTGCAAGTTAAAAACTGCTGTCTTTAACGGCAAGTTAAAAACTGCTGTCTTTAACGGCAAGTTAAAAACTGCTGTCTTTAACGGCAAGTTAAAAACTGCTGTCTTTAACGGCAAGTTAAAAACTGCTGTCTTTAACGGCAAGTTAAAAACTGCTGTCTTTAACGGCAAGTTAAAAACTGCTGTCTTTAACGGCAAGTTAAAAACTGCTGTCTTTAACGCAAGTTAAAAACTGCTGTCTTTAACGGCAAGTTAAAAATGCTGTCTTTAACGGCAAGTTAAAAACTGCTGTCTTTAACTGCAAGTTAAAAACTGCTGTCTTTAACTGCAAGTTCAAAACTGCTGTCTTTAACTGCAAGTTAAAAACTGCTGTCTTTAACTGCAAGTTCAAAACTGCTGTCTTTAACTGCAAGTTCAAACTGCTGTCTTTAACTGCAAGTTCAAAACTGCTGTCTTTAACTGCAAGTTCAAAACTGCTGTCTTTAACTGCAAGTTCAAAACTGCTGTCTTTAACTGCAAGTTCAAAACTGCTGTCTTTAACTGCAAGTTCAAAACTGCTGTCTTTAACTGCAAGTTCAAAACTGCTGTCTTTAACGCAAGTTCAAAACTGCTGTCTTTAACTGCAAGTTCAAAACTGCTGTCTTTAACTGCAAGTTCAAAACTGCTGTCTTTAACTGCAAGTTCAAAACTGCTGTCTTTAACTGCAAGTTCAAAACTGCTGTCTTTAACTGCAAGTTCAAAACTGCTGTCTTTAACTGCAAGTTCAAAACTGCTGTCTTTAACTGCAAGTTCAAAACTGCTGTCTTTAACTGCAAGTTCAAAACTGCTGTCTTTAACTGTAAGTTCAAAACTGCTGTCTTTAACTGTAAGTTCAAAACTGCTGTTTTTAACAGTATTTATATATCTTCCAAGTCTTATTTGTTTAACCCTTCACCCAAGAGAAGACCAGAATACCTGACAGGTTGATTATCTAAATTTAGATTTGTTACCCGAAAGGATCAAGGTGGTGTTGGCAAACTTACATACCACAAAAGTCCATTTATTCGCACTAATATTTAATCCTAAAGTCGATATTCCATTATTCCCTGACAAATAAATTTGGAGGGGGATCGTACTGAATTGAATTTGTCTCTTCGTCCGTCCGTCACACTTTCGTGTCCGCGCCATAACTTTTGAACCGCTCCGTATAAATTAATGAAACTTCATACACAGATGGATCATTAACAGTCGATGTGTCGCGAACGAGAGTCGAGTCTCTGTATTAAAAAAAAAAATCTAAGTCACAAATAGTAGGCAAAGGGATAAATGGCGCCTTTTTCGTGTCCACGACACGGTTTTTTTTTTAAATTATCAAACCAAAAACCCATGGAAAACACCGAAGGCGTCTATTTACTTTTGTCAACCCACCAATTCGAGTTAGGAGCAGAGAAAGATAAAAACTCGAACACTTTGCCAAAGCAGTAAAGATAAATAGTTTTGAAACTTTTTGAATAATGAAATTAATCGGAAAATGCCGTATTAATTCCTTCAATTAAAACTTCTTTTAAACAGTAAAGGTTTTTTTCTAACTTTGTTCATTTAAAGCATTAAAACACTCGCTTCTTTTCATTTTATTATAAACATTCTCCATTTTTTAAATTTTTTATGTCGTGTGTGTGTGTGTGTGTGTGTGTGTGTGTGTGTGTGTGTGTGTGTGTGTATATAACTGTGATTGACACGGGTAAATTTGTACTGCATTGGGAAGGAAACACAAACTTACGGTGCATCTTGGTCCAGAAGAATCATGCTCCTGGACTAATATGAAACCACCTAACAGAATAAATCTATTCCATGCTGACACTTCCGAGAGAGATTTCATCCGAGTTTTGTCATGGCTCGGAAATACGGTTGAGAAAATTTCTAATGGGAATTCTATAAAAACTTATTCTCTGAAAGAGACGTTCACTCACAGTGGTTCTGTACCGTGAAAAGATGCAAATAAATTGATTATTATAACACAAGGAACCCCAGCAATGCGGATCTCTCAGCGCTGAAGGTTATATTTGTGATACAAATACCTCTTATTGAAGACAGTTTTGTAGTTCATATCTTTACGTCACTTAAGTATGAATGATTGTATTCACTTGAAAAGTAAACACTTAAATCCATTTTTGACAAAGAAAATAATTCTTGTTTTTCGATAGCTGTAAACTTCATACGAGATAGACTTAAAAAACTGTAAAACGTCAAAGTTTTAAAAAGACCAATTTTTCTGTTCTTGTAATCGCCTTCTGTAACTAATTATAATTATTACCTCCCAGTTTGAAGTTAAACTCTGTTAATAAAAACATTATAATGTTTTAATTAACAGAGTTTAACTTCAAACTGGGAGGTAATAATTATAATTAGTTACAGAAGGCGATTACAAGAACAGAAAAATTACCTCCCAGTTTGAAGTTAAACTCTGTTAATAAAAACATTATAATGTTTTAATTAACAAGAGTGTCTATTCAGTTTATATAATAAACTAATTTGCTTCCTTCTGAGGTGAAGTATAAAGTTTCTGGTACACTTCGTTTACTGACAGCTCACGAGAAGTTTGCGAAAGGCAAGTATGAAACCAGAAGTTTCTAAAATAACTTGTATAGAATTTGCCAGATAAAAATCTCTCTTCTTTTTCCCTTCTATGGTTACTTTGATATGGAAATTAAAAGGCAATTGTATGGAGTAGCGTTTTCTTATAACCGGAGAATCACGAAATTTCATGAAATGTTAAAAATAAGTAATTTAAAAATCGAAAATTACTGAAAATATAAAATTTGAAATGAAAGAAAACAGTTGTGATTTTCTTTTTACAGCCATACGAAAACTTCTGAAGTTACATTCAGGGGTAGATATTATTTACAGAAGTACCCCTGATTACATTATTTTCCATAGTTTTGATTTGATAATAAAGGTCAATAAATAATAAATTTATTGAATAACTATATTTAGAATCGTGTTGTTGGTTTCCCCTTTTCATCATGTACAGTGGCGGAGCAAGAGTGTCACGGGCCCCGGGGCAAAACTTATTTACGGGCCCCCTAAAGCCACTTTTATGCTTGTACTCTGACATGCCTCGAAGGTTGAAAACTTTATTAATTTTAACAATAACTGAGTAACAATAAAGTTTAGTGCAAAAGTGGTATACTCATGCATATACACAGTGATTCACTATAGTCACTATAATTTTTATTAAATAATTGCTTTTTTTTTATAGATATAGTTAATATATAGACAAATAGACGTTATTTTTGGGTTTTTTGACTATTTTTAAATAAAAAATGAGAATTTTAACTTTCACCGAGATTAAAAGTCAGCGAAAACATTTTTTTCAAATATATTTTTGACATATTCAAATTTTCAAACATTTTCGCCAAAAATTTTAGGTTTCTCACTGGACTGACCCCCTTAAAGGACTCGTATATTTTCATTTTTTCATGCAATCACATTTAGATCTAATTTTTATACGGAAGGGGCCCGTATACTTGAAAATTATTAATTTTCCTTGCGAAGGTATTATCAACGACCCGGGCCCCCCCCAAAGGCCCGGGCCCCTGGGCACTGCCCCTAATCATGTACACTGTACAGCCGACACATTCTGGTGTTCCACTGATGAACTTTGCCATTTGTTCTTGAGGACGATGATCGTGGTGTCTATTTACTTTTGTCAACTCTCTCTCACTCACTCTCTCGACATTTTAGTTTTAGTTTCCTTATTCGGGCTATGTCGTGGCCATTGTCGTAACACCGCTTCCCGTCGATCAGCGAAGTTAAGCAACATTGGGTCTGGGTCTAGGTTGGATAGGGGGAGGGGGCCATCTTCCGCATCCAGATGATGTAGTAACCTATGTTTTGGATCTAACGTAAAACCGTAAGTCCCCTCTATCACATGAACTTAGATGTTGTGAACAATATACTAAACAACCCTAAAAAACAAACTTCTAGTCTAATTCCGTAAGGACCTTTCTCGTTTATAATTAATGTCAAGAGCAAATGATTTTACGACTGACAAGGAACAAATTTTATGGGCAAAAAATATTTTAAAAGTTGTTCATATATATATATATATATATATATAATATATATATATATATATATATAATATATATTATATATTTTATATATATATATATGGGATTGAACTCAGAATGGTCCCCTGAGGTTTTTTCATGATACACACAGACCGTACATGAAACAAGGAACTCCTCTGGGAAAATTAAATCCACTAGAGTCCAATTAAGTCATGGTAAATGACAAACACTATAGTTTTTTTCTTTTTCATGATGTTAGCCAGAAGTGGGCAACGGGTCACTCGCAAAGAGGCCCCAAAAATATAGCTTCCTTCACCAGCTATCTGTAAAGCAGATAGGATCCAGCTTTGGGACAGGGTCTAGGGGTTACAGCTACACTTAGCCTACTATATCCAGAACCTACATAAAAATAATAAAACCTCGTGATAGCTGAGAGAGGAGCCCCACTATTCCGACCCTCCGACTCCCTGCATTAAGTCAGACTAGTGAGGACTTACATACTGAATATTTATCTTAAGCCTCTCTCTCTCGTGAGAGAGAGAGAGAGAGAGAGAGAGAGAGAGAGAGAGAGAGAGAGAAAATATATGTAATATTTGCAGCTCCAGAATTCATTACTGAAAGATACAAAAGCCTGTTTTATACAAAATAATAAGCAGACAAACATTTTATTCAATGTACATAAAAAGTATATATATATGTGTGTGTGTGTGTGTGTGTGTGTATGTGTGTGTGTGTAGTTCATCTATGTTTATATCTACAGAAGTTTGATACAAAGTTGTCAAACATATATAAAATTCTACAAATAAAATTTTACAAATGTAAAAAAATGTATGTAAATAATGTATGTGTACACACACACACATCATTTGATTGCAATGTTGAACCTTATTTTAGAGAGAGGATTCATTCACCCGTTTTTGGAATACATATTACTCTTCTCCTTTGATATATGCGTACATTAAGCTAAATGGCTATATATTTCACGAACTTCAATTTATTATAATTGCCAATATATGAAATATTTCAAGGCTTCAAAATGATACCGTAAAATACGACGCATATTAATATAAAATATAAGATAATGTTTCTTTATAATTATTTATCCCCCCCCCACCCCACCCCAAAATAATATACATATGTAGGGTGATATTTTTTACATCGGGTGATTTTCTTAAAGATGTGACATTTTAAAAGGTTTGTACGTTTTTTATTAACTGAAATAGAAGCATGAAGTTTTTAATGCTCTATGTGATGTTTTCTCGCCATACTAACGCGATACTTTCGACGGAAGAGTCCTGTCCAACAAATTTCCTGCGGTTTATGATAAAGGAATATTTTGGCCACTAACGTCATCAGATCTAAACCCCTGTGACTTTTATCTGTGGGGCTATTTAAGAGAGAGAGAGAGAGAGAGTGTTTAAGCACAACCCACACACAACAGAAGAATTGATAGCATGAACTGAACAAGAAATTTCTCCGATTTCAACGGATCCTCAGTTCAGAGTAATGAAAAATTTTGTTGTTCGTGTACAAAGAGTTAATGAGCTGAAAGGACATCACATAAGGCATATTTTGCACTAGGGAACTAATTCCCCATGTATAGAGAAGGTATAGTAAAAACTTCATGCTTTTATTTCACTTAATAAAAGAAATACAAACCTTTTAAACCGTCAGATGTTAAAAAAAAATCACCCGATACACAATATAGAACAGGGTGTCCCGGTAAGCCAGCAAAGAGCTTCGCTTAATCACTTCATTTAATGCTACATTATATTTATGACAAATTGGTTATAAATAAAATTTTTACCTAAAATACTGACTGTGCTACGTAATAATCTTATTATTTTGATACCGATATATTTTCATAGTTTATATTTAGACACTCGAGTTGAACGTAATTGGCAATAAAGTTTGCTGAAATTTATTTCTGTAGTGATTAAGTACCACTGTTTTTCTCATTTTCAGCAAGTCTCTCGCGGCTCCTAAAAGTGTGTATTAATATGTGACTAGCATTAATCCAAACTTTTGAAGTCATTAATGAACGAACATCCGAGGCTAAATAACTATATGAACGCATGACCATTCAATAATTATCTTTTAGAGTGTGTATATATATATATATATATATATATATATATATATATATATATATATAATATATATATATATATATATAGGGTGCTTCAAAAAAGTGTTACCATTTATTTTATATGACGCTAATATGTCATTGCTTACCACTTAGTTTGCTTTTTTTTTTTTATGTAAGTATTTGTGTGTTTATTTGCTTGTTTTTTAATAATGTTTTTTGAAAAAAACGACATTTTTATTAAAAACAAATAAACATACAAATACTTACTTAAACAAAAAACAACAACAAACTATAAGTGGAAGGCAATGACATATTGGCGCCATATAAGTGGTAGGTTAATATTCGATTTTACTCCCAGTCAGAAGCAGATGAACAAGTACTTATATACTGAATTGCCATTAAAAACTGACTAAAAAAATATATATCTTATGTTGTGCAAATTTGTTCAAATGTACTTTTTTTTAAGGAAATATATTTCCTGTTTTGGCTATAATGTACTTTTTTTCATAAAATATTTTTCCTGATTGGGCCATTTTTTCGCTACTCTGCGACTTAATTAGTTGTTGTTTTCTGTTCTGGCTATATTTTTTTTCTAATTGGATTCAGTTTGGTAGTGTTCGTGATAGAATTATGACGTGACGTTCGTATGATTTCGACTTTGAGAACTTGATTCGTCATATGCTCTAGATGAAGACAAAGCATTGGATGTTTTTATCAATTACGATGTTATTCTCTCATCCTTAACTTGCCCGAAATGTAACAGAGAGTCCCTATACGAAAAGATCAGAAGATATTTAGGTGAAATAACCAATATTAACTTGTTTGGTTAATTGAATGCCCGGTTAGGTCAAATGAATGCCCGGTTAGGTTAATTGAACGCCCGGTTAGGTTAATTGAACGCCCGGTTAGGTCAATTGAACGCTCTTGATGATTGGTTAGGTTAAATCATGATATTTTCGTTAGTTCAAACGAAAATGACGAGAGCAAACTTTTCTGGTTAATTTTGAGGTGTTTTGCACGTTTCCTGTGGTAATGCGTCATTTACGAGATCTCGTAACATGAACATATCCTATGTTACGATATCTCAAAAACTACACATTTGCACTGGAAACCAATGGCAGATTCGTGCAAAACACCTTAAAATTGACCAGAAAAGTTTGCTCTCATTCTAAAACCAGACTGGGAGTAAAATCGAATATTTACAAAGTAGTAAGCTTTTTGAAGCACCCATATATATATATATATATATATATATATATATATATATATATATATATAAGTTGTCCAATCACTTATATACATAACACCTTTAGAATTCCGATAACCGTGTGTGAAATAAGGCCATCTACAAAGGTATTTTACATCTGGCAGATACAGTATTTTAGCATCGATTTCGTGCAGTTAAAATCTCATGAAGGACGTCAGCAGATTTTGCCCAACAAATATGCACAGTATTACGTTAAGTTCGACATTTCAACTCTTTAATGCTCTTGAGTCTTCTTTGACAGTGAGCAAAATCGTCTTACGCTAACAAGAAAAATCAGTAAAGTGCCGTTGAAAGCTGAAGAGTTTAATATAATTTTCCGACGTCTCGTGACACCCGAATCTACAATTTTGAATTCACCGAAAAATGAAAATAAAAATTCACATTTCCACAAACTTTTGCGTAGGAAATATGCAAATAGACTTAAAAAAATGTTCAAAAAATGATCAGGAAATGACAGCTAGACGCACTGCAGGAAAAAAAAAAAAGGTTTGAAATAATGACAATGAACTTCATTCATATCAATAGAAAAATTTTACGTCCACCGACGAATCAAGTTAAAGATTGTTACTATACGTTCACGTTTATTAAAAGATTTAGTGGTTCGTCTTATATTATATAAGATTTAGGTCGTAGGAAGATAGGCTTCCTAATTTCCATATTCTCTTACTTAATTCATTTGAATGCATTCATTGTTACGCGAACTATATATTGGTAGTACGCGCAACCAATTCAATTTAAGAACAGACGAAATTACATGGGAGTTTCAGACCAAATTTCGGTCTACATTTATTTTAAGTCTAATCGATTCAAAACATTTATAACCAAAATGGTTGATTTTCTGGCTTGTCTCACTTAAGCATTTTGTTGGTTTTGGGGATTCATCTATTATATGTAAAGTTAATTTATATTTTCAATCAACAGTATTTTTGAAACTTTGAGATTAACTATTAATTAACTTTAGTTTAACTTCAATTAACTTCGGATGAACTATTAAACAATGTAAGGTGTCCGAAAAGTCAGGACACACCATATTTTATATATATATATATATATATATATATATATATATATATATGCATTGGAAAAGCATAGTTCCTATGTTTCCTGACTTTAGAACACCCTGTATTTAAGATATTTATATTATTTCAGTTAATTTCAAGCTGAAACGTTTAAATTATATAAATCCTTTTGGTTGCTTCAAAATTATTACTGCGTTAACATACTCATATAAGGAACCATTTTCACTAACTGATTCGAATTATTCTAATCCAAAATCAATCCAGTGCTTTGTACCTTTAAAAAACCACCGAAATCTACTATTGAGAGACCACAGATACCACTATGACCATCTCATTATTATCATCATCATTACTAGTATTATTAATCAGATGATGACCACCCCATTGATCACATTCAAAATAACAGATCTTTACAACTTTGCACAACCTTTATTCTTCAATTTCAATATAACAAAATGGTTTCCTGAAATGTATACGTACAAAACTTAAATTTTGCAAAGTCCTAAAAATGAAATTCCTGGATCAGGATAATTCCAGATGAGGCGGGTGTACCTGATTATATGTAAGATGAAGAGCTCAAGAATGAAATTATCCCCTTCACCGAGCCAATTCTAGAAACGGTAGTCTGTAAATTTAGAAACGGTAGTCTGTAAATTTAGAAACGGTAGTCTGTAAAATACAGTGTACCTTTTCTAAAATTTAAAGTGTTCCATTTGAACCGTATATTGAACGATTTTGAATCAATTTTATTCCGTAATGTCGATATAATTGGTTCAAAATCGGTCCAAAAAAAAAAGTTGTTCCAACAGCTTCAAAGATAGACGATTCATTTTACAAAGAAATCGCTTCATAACCGGCTCATGCGGCAAATGGAGTAATTAATTCTTTAGAAACTGTATTTCGTATGGAACAACTTTATTTCACAATGTTAGAACAACTTTTCTTTCTAGACCAATTTTGAATCAATTATATCGACATTACGAAATTGATTTAAAACCGTTCCATATTTGGTCAAATGGAACAATTAACTTTTTTGAACTGGTGGTCTCTGTATATATATATATATATATATAATATATATATATATATATATATATGGAACAACTTTACGGTGTACAGGTGGGACCACGAGCCTGAACTTCGCGCAATGAGGGATCAGCGCGTGGAACCATTACAAGGTTACGAGGTACATATACATCAAAGAAAGATCAGAGAAAGATGCAACAAGTTGCCTTTCGCATAAGATGGACAAAACGAGACTCGAACAAAGGAATTGAGGTGAGGGGGGGGGCGGTAGCCAAAAGACGGGGACTCGATATAATGTAGTGAGATGGCAGCTGTATCATTCCAATTTATTTGCACAGTGATGCGGCATCTGTATGCGTATTTGTAAATAAACTGAAGCAAATTAAATTCAAGAACATGAGAATTGGATCCACAATTTTATAAAGAAAAATACTGGCTTTCACCAACATTTAAAGGTTTGTTTCTCTCTTTTCAGAGAGAATACTGATGAACGTATATAAAAAAAGTAATTTGATTGTGAACTTCAACAACATGTACACAACAACATAAGACCTGACAGAAAGTCCCAGTACGCTTTGCTAAATTTGACTGACTTACGATTAAGGCACAATTGCATTCTATTTGTAGAAACGCTCCTTCGAAGATCTACATATTTTGGATCTTATTTCAACAAAAAATGGTTTATAACTTGTAAATATCGCGAATTGTATGAAGAAGTTCTGGGTGGTCACTGAATATTGCACGGTACTGTGTGTATATATATATAAGGGTGTACCACAAGTTAGTACAGAGTTTCATTTAATCACTACACGACATATATACAGTACATACCGGGTTGCCCAGAAAAAAGTAAGCTATTGCTTTTAAGATTTTATTTCAGTTTTATAGAAAGAAATACAAAATAGATAATACATGTTAATAAATACTCGTGTTTATTGTCTATATTATAACATCAAATACTAAAAATATCCACCACCTTGTTGGACACAACGCTCCAAACGATGGCACCAGTTATCAATTGCCCCGTTTATGAAATTTTGTGGGAGCGAATTCCAATCTTCCACAATCTTTTCTTTTAATTGATCAATGTTAGCGAAATTAATATTCCTCTATACTCTTTTCTTCAGTTCATCCCATATTGCATAATCAGGAGGAGACAAATCTGGGCTGTTGCCAGGCCAATCTTTAGGTTTTATGTAGTCAGGAACTTCTTTGTTTAAATATTCAATTGTAAGGTGAGCAGTATGACTTGTTGTACCATCTTGCTGAAATGTATATCGATTTGCCGAAATTTCGCGAATTTTTGGTAGATGTTTCTCTAATATACTGTCGCGATAATAAACAGCATTCATTTTAACACCGCTTTCAACAAAAACAACATCACTTTTACCCAGTTTTGAGACATAGCGGGAGATCATTAGTTTTTTAGAAAAGTTAAATCGTTGAATTCAAAGTCTTTCCGGTGTTACTTCTCTCTTGGTTCTTGATGTAGAATACACTCGATTGTTTGAGTAGTGATAGGTGATCGAATTGAAAATGATTTTTCATCACTAAACCAGAGTCTATTGACATTGAGAATCTTTCAAGAAAAGCTTGACACGCTTCCATTCTGTTTATCTTATTGACTTCACTCAAGATCTGCACTGGATAGCGTTTATAAACTGTCAATTGCGGATCATCTTTGACAATTCGTCGTATAGAACTTCTTGAAATTCAGGTTTCTGCCGCAATTTCATTTGGTGTCATACGCATTCCAAGCTTTTTCTCCCTGACTTAGAACCATTTCCTTAACCATTGCAATATTTTCATCAGTGCGAACTTCTCTTTTTCTTCCATTACCTTTGGTTCTAGCAACACATCCAGTTCTATCAATTTTACAAATATTTTTTCCTACACCAGAACGAGTCCATGGTTTATTTGGAAACATTGATATAATTCTTCTGGCACCATAACGTTTCTCAATACGTAATTGTTTTATCAATACGAGATCCTTCTTGACTATATGAAGGCATTTCTGATGGGTGATTAAATATTTTTGAAAAATCTGCAACAAAGATAAATAGAGTATATTGAAAACAAATATTATAAAGACATAGAGAAGTGGTACATATAAAAGCAAATTATTTATTTAAATCGCTATAAAAGCAAGCAAATCTTGACATTAGTAAATATAATAGTTGATCAAAGCAATAGCTTACTTTTTTCTGAGCAACCCTATATATATACACCCGGTATATTTATTATAATTTATAATTTTTAACATTATACCTTACCTTGAAATTTTTTTAGGTAACGTAAAAAGGATTTCAACATTTTTGAATCATCTAAAACGAGTAAAAACTTTTCCCCTTTAAAAATTCTCTTTTCCCCGAAAAGATATAAAAATAATGTTTACATACAAGAAAATGTAGAAAAGTATTTCCTGTTTTCTAGGATTTAACATTTCTTCTGTACTTCTTTTGCTCATCTTAAGTAATCCTTCAAAGTAAGGTAAGAATATGACGTTATAAGCATTTTGGAAGAGTTCTTAAGTGAATCCTTATTTGAAACGTAAAATATCTCATATGTATATATAATTATAATATATATATATATATATATATATATATATAATATATGAGAGAGAGAGAGTGAGAGAGTGTTACAAGGAGTTACAAGGAAAAGAAGTACCCCAAAAGGCCTTGCGGCCCATACCGAGGAGGTACCAATGGCAACGGGTGCCAGGGAAAATTTTCTACACCCTCAAATAGTGTGCAAGATTTGGTCTAACCTTTTCTTGAACTGATCCACAGAGCTGCTGTTCACAATTTCTAAAGGTAACCTGTTCCACGTGTCACAGATCTTATACGTAAAGTAATTCCGACACATACTAGTCCTAAATCGTTTCAAATTCAACTTCCAACCATTGTTGCGAGTTGGGTTATCATTTAAACTAAACATGCTTCTAAAATCGACATCTTTGAACCCGCGTCACGTAAGCGTCGATTGTAGCCCATATGCCTAACGGAAGGGATTAACTTTGTGGCATTCTTCAGCCGGTTTTCAATCCACCTACCTACTTCCCCACCAATACCCAGCGCGCGCACTTTGGCCATTAGCCGGCGGTGAGGTACCTTATCAAAGGCTTTCTAATCAATCACCCTACTCTTATCATACTCACTCAACATGACGTGGAAAAACTCGAGCATGTTGGTGAAACACGACCTATGCCATCTAAACCCATGTTGGAGTCCCCAAGTAGCTTGTAGGAATCCAAATGATCAACAATCCTACCCGCTATTATCCCCTCTAATTATTTACCTACAACTGAAGTGAAATGGTGTTATTTATAGAGGTTCAAAAGCCTCTCTTCCCACGCATGAGGTAGCAGGAGGGTCCTAATCGTAAGAGTAGAGAAAAAGACAATACTAAAAGTTTTTTTTTTTTTTTGTTTTTGCAGTCAGAGGAGAACATCATTAACCTAAGCTAAAAGGACAGAGTAGGGATGGGAAGGGGTCCTAGTAACCCACGGGACAGGTTTGTACAACAGACTTCACCCGCCCTCCCGAAAGAAAGAGAACCTAAAGGAATTGGCAGCCAATTTCTCTAGAATCTCACGACTCGGGACCGGAGGGCTGTCACACCCCACGTATAAAGTTTACAACACTCAGAAGGAACGTGGACAACCTTTATACCCCCTGCGGAGAAGAGAGAGAGAGAGAGAGAGAGAGAGAGAGAGAGAGAGGAATTACAAGGACACGAGGAAGCCTCAATGACCCTTCGGTCCACTCTGAGAAAGAGGGAGAGAGATCAAATAAATAACTACAGACCAGTTTGAATGACATTTCATCTTTCTAAAATATTTGAAATATAAAATATTTATGAATTTTTTGGAGGCACGAGAAAGATTCAATGAGAACCAGTATGGATTCTTTTCAGGAAAGAAGAATATTTATAACAATATCGTTGATGTACTCGGGGAAAAAAAATGAAAATTACGATGTAATATACACAGACTTTGCTAAAGCATTCGACAAATGTGATCATGATGTAATAGCACATGAAATAAAGCATATGGAAATAACGGGCAAAGTGGGAAAATGGATCTATAACTTCCTTAAAGAACGCCAGCAAGTGGTTACAGTCCAAGAAATATTATGATCAGAAACAGAGGTACGTAACTGAGTGCCACAAGGAACAGTTTTAGTTCCACTCCTATTCATTATCATGCTAACAGATATAGATAACGAAATAAGAGAGACCAAGAGAGTTTTTATAATCTGTCACCACGAGAATATATATGATCAGAAACCAACAAAATGAAATTTAACATCAAAAAATTTCAGTTCTTAATATACGGAAAAAAAATAAATATGAGGAATTAAAATGAACAAATGTACAAGAAATTGTAACTGACAAAAAACGAAAATTTAGGCCAACGATGCGAAATTTGAGACAAAAAATAAGTAAAAAAAAAAAAAAAAAAAAAACGACAGATATTGAGAACCTTTAAAAGAAGGAACAAAAATGCAATGATTCCCTTACTGAAAACACTCATCATATACCAAAACTGGAATCCTGTTCACTCTTAACGTCTCATATAAAAAAGAGGAAACTAGTCAGAAGAAATTCAGGGAAATTTCACGGCCAAGATCAATAGATAAAAAGAACCAAATTACTGGAAAAAATTACATAAATTCAATCTATATTCGTTGAAAAGAAGAAGAAGCGAGAGAGGTAGGTCATAATGTACACATGGAAAATAAGAGAAACTAGTTCCTAGTCTCAAACTGAACCTTGTAATCACCCAGACAACACTTGGAAAGAGGAAAAGAAAAATATGTTGTCAAAGGGAGAAGACTATTTAACCAGTTACCCAAAGCGATTAAGAACAATACCGATGTCGATGTGGAAGTCTTCAAAAGAAGACTGGACACTTGACTCAGCATAATCCCAAATGAGCCGGGTGTACATAGCTATATATACATACGAGTGTGTGTATATATATACACAGTGGTGTAGTGCTAAATAAAGAAGTGAGGGAACGCATTTTGAAAGTGTTACTCAGATGCGGGGGGGGGGACAATGGCGAGCGCGGCGAGCCCATACAGCTGGGGGTCCGGGGGCACTGTAAGCCCCCCGGGAAATCTTTTGAAATCTGACCAATTTCAGGGATATTTTGAGGTCATATGCACTGGATATTAGGATATATTCTAAGGTTGAAGATGCAGTATTTCCAGTGTCATTAGATATATGACATCCAGTACGATCAATAAAAATAGCTTACAACTGGAATGATTAACTAAAAAAAGTTAACAACTGGTACGCCGTGGTGACTGTTTCACCAGATCTTTATAGGCTAGCATTGCCTCAGTCGAAGCTAAAAGAAATGAAACAGTTAATGATTCTTTCTCATATTTCTTCTAGGGATGGGAATTAAAATTTCATGACGTTAGAGATTTGTAAGTTCGGATTTATTTGAAATAGTGAGGGAACGCCATTCCATCTACCAAAAAAAGTAAGGGAACGCCGTTCCCACAGCACTACACCACTGTATATATATATATATATATATATATATATATATATATATGATTAGATAACATTAGATATATTAATGTAATTCACACAGGAAATCAAGCACAATCCTTCATAGCAATTCTAAGCTTACTTCAACTCTTTGGGGGGAGTTAAAAAAAACCCTCAAAACTAATCAGAAAAATTGCTTTTCATATCCTTTGTGGGTTTTGACAGAAAATAAAAG
This sequence comes from Bathynomus jamesi, assembly GCA_023014485.1. NCBI lineage: Eukaryota > Metazoa > Arthropoda > Malacostraca > Isopoda > Cirolanidae > Bathynomus > Bathynomus jamesi. The sequence goes on from JAJOZX010011000.1 coordinate 95,939, forward strand.
CAGTTGAATTTTTAACTCACTTGAGGATTCCTCATAGTAACAACTCAAATTGAGTGAAATGAACGCAAGTTCTGCATCGAAAATATAATTCAAGCTGAAAGCACAGTTAATTCGGCCTCTTACAATACTTAACGTTATACGAATATCAAAGCTGTTTTAACTCTTATAACATCCCAATTCGGTCCTGGAAACTGATTAGTTTAGGTTGAAAAGTCATGAAATTGACTGCCAACAGTTAGGTTTCGCGAGTATGGTGTGAGTGAAATACTGGAATCCTTTTCGCCGATCACTCACGTTTGGTACAATTAAAATCCGTGGAATGTTCATAAAATTTCAGGTGGCAAATAATTATTTTCTTTTTAATTTGGTTTATTAAGGGTATATATATATAATATATATATATATATATATATATATATATATATGATGAATAAAACCACGAAGGAAAGGAAACACAAAATGGTGCTCATAAATATTTTCACGTGTTACCTTCGTGAAATAATTTTCATATATATATATATTAGTGGTGGACCGGATGTCAGTTTTTCAACATCTGCAGATGCGGATTTTTAATTTCAATATCCGCGGATGCGCGATATTTAGTTAATCTATCAATATAATATAGAATTATGAATATATGACATAATTTTTCAAATTTCGTGATATTACTATTATGGGAGGCAATGCATAAGAATTAAAATTAATATTAATGTTTTCATTATGATAAAAATAATAACTTTCTCAGGAGTTTCACCCACAGAAAATTCAATGAAACCGGTATTTATATTTTGAGGTTTATATATTTGTTGAATAATAATTAATACTTTACATGAAATGTGCATGACTTGGCCTTATAAGCTACTTTATAAGCTAATTTAATTGTAATTTGCATAATTTATTAGAGGTAATATCCGCATAACATCCGCAGTCAGAAGTGCGGATGCGGATGTTAAACATGCGGATACGGATATCTGGTTCACCACTAATATATATATATATATATTACGCACAGACTGTATGTTTCTTGTTCCATGCAGGGTCTATGTGTAACAAAAGTTTCTCAGGGGACCATTTTGAGTTGTAACATAAAAATACCTTTCAAACGCAGTGTCCAGGCATCTCGAAAACTTTGGACCTTGATTTCAACTTTTTCTCATTCTATGGGGAAGGAAGAGTGGGGCGTTTTTGCGGGCGTTCCCACATATATACAGGGTGTTTCACAACCGGTCTGCTATACTTTGGGAGGTGATTTGGGGGGTGATATCGAGTAAAAAAGTTAATACAACATAGGTGCTATTTCCAACCGTTGAGGAGCTACGGACGTTTTAAGATGTACAAACAACAAATCTCTACTTGTGTGTAATCCGATAGATGGCAGCACTGGTGATAGTTTCCGTTAACGAAGTTACTACTACTAATCCTCAGTTTTTCTTTCACTTGGTTCTGATCTGTGGTACGAGACACTATGTTGCGCTTAGGTGAACAATCAAAATGAATCATCAGTTCACACCCGCTGAATACGCTGATATCCATTTCATTTATGGATTCTATGATGGTAACAG
>JAJOZX010011000.1:102500-110000 GCA_023014485.1 Bathynomus jamesi
GTAAGAAAGAGCAAATATGGAGTTAACTTTGTATTTATAACTGGTTAAATGCAAGTAAAATTTCTTTAAATCTATCAAAGATTTCATAGGATTATAATAAGTAGGAAACAGAATATAAACGTAAACGCATATATATATATATATATATATATGGGATGAATTTTACAATTAAACACGTAAAATGAATGAACGATGCAAACCCACAAGGAAAAAGAAAAATGATTCCAAGGCCTTTCGTGTATTTAGAAGTAGGCTACGCCTCGTCAGGGAATGAAGGGAGAAGGCGAGATGACAAAAATACATATAACGGGACAGAAAAACAAAAAAGGTTAGTTTTTCTGTCCCGTTGTATATATTTTTGTCATCTCGCCTTCTCCCTTCATTCCCTGACGAGGTGTACTTCTGAATATATGAAAGGCCTTAGAATATGGCCTCCGATATGGAGGTATTATGCGTAATTTTAGAGGAAAATCTAACTACCGAAGGGCACATCGAACACAATTAATAAAACTGTCGAAGTTCACTTATACCTTTATATAAATTAAAACGCAACATTCCAAAATATATACTTCTCAAACTGTATTACATCCTCGCACTATCTCACATCCTATCGAAAAATAGTAGTCTGGAAAAAGACAAGAAAGCCGTCATATTATATGTCCATTAGAGGGATTAGAAGTATTTGAAGTATTAGAAGTCCATTAGAAGTCCATTAGAAGTACTTAAAAATTTCTAAAAATTATATCAGGTGACAATAATCTAAAAAACAAATTTAAAAACAAATGATTCTCGCAGAAATGTTCATAGTCAAATAAAAATGAAAAAATCTTGGATGGTATTTAGCCTCTTTGCCTCCTCACCCTTCTCCTTATTCTTTCATTTGTCCCTCTCGAAATTTTTTTTTTAAAAAAAAGTGTAAATTAACTGTATAATTTATTGCTTTCTTTGAATTATAAATGTTTTACATAATTTAAGTTTTTGCAACCGAGTAACTGTAAAGACAGGGTTGACAAAAGTAAATAGACACCACGATGGATTGTCCTTTAAGAACAAATGGCGAAGCCCATCACTGGAATGCCAGAACGTGTATATAAAGGGGAAAGGAACACGATTTTAAATATATTGATTCAATAAATTTATTATTATTATTTATTAGTTGTTATTATCAAATCAAAAACTATGGAAAAAACGAAGGGTGTCTATTTACTTTTGTTAACTCTCTGTAAATAAATGTGATGACCCTATGTATACAAATCGTGTATAACGTTATGTAATTATTGCCATGAAAGGCAATTAATAATTACAAGGAAAAGAAGTACCTCAAAAGGCCTTGCGGCCCATACCGAGGAGGTACCAATTGGTAGCTGTTGAGATGTAGTGAAGTTATTTACTAAGTCTTTTATACTGAAAATGGCACTTGTCTTCTCTATTCACTTTCCAGCAATATACAGGGTGTCCCATAAGTTCGGCATCATAGGAAAAATAATAAAAAAAGGCAAAACAAAAGCTTTTATTTACAGAACGTGCTCAATATGTATTGTTCCGTAGCCCATTCACAAAATTCCATCCGCCGGTCGGGATCATCATCTTCGCTTAATTTCTGTAGGATCTGAAGTTTATATGGATGCCATTTGTGAGCCTGAAGAATGCGATGGATGCTACTTTTCGACACTCCTGTCTCGGCGGACAATCGCCCAAGAGACTTATTGGGACTTCTGTTAAAATGAGCCAGGATAGCAGTCGCTGTATCATCGTCAGTGGACCTCCTTGAAGGTCCACTGCGTGGTTTATCTTCTATGGATCCTGTTTCCTTAAACTTTGCAACAAGTCTGCTAACACAACTCTGTGTTATTGGCTCGCGGTCTGGATGCAGTCTGTTAAATTCAGCAGCGGCCTCTCTTTGACTCCGGTTTCCTATGAGTAGAATTATCTGGATTCGTTCTTCCTTGCTCACAGACATTATGGCCTGTAGAAAGAGAAAAATATGAATTATGGTTTGTAGAAATAGAAAAATATGAATTTCTCCTATGATGCCGGACTTATGGGACACCCTGTAGAATGATTATCATCATCATCATCATTATTATTATTATTAAAGACTGGGTATTAAATATGAAACAGATAATCTTTCGCGTCTTCATTTCTATCAGAATTCCAACAAAGCCAAATGTATGCACTTAAAATGGTACTAAGACATTTGGTTCTACTGTATATATGAAACATCAACTCGACATCTCATAATGAACTTTCTGAAATGAATATTAGCTATTTTGAAATGTTTACTAGATATTTGAAATATCTGAAAACGGTGCTTAGATGTTTGAAATATATAAAGGCGTAGAAATTAAACATTTCATTTGTATAATAAGTTTAAGTTTCTATTATTTGTGCCTAGACGCATGCGCAATGGAGTCAAAAATATTTTGAAATTGTGATGTAGTTTATTTAGTGTTTGTATGTAAAGATTATCTCGGAAAGAGGAGAAACCAGTTATCGTATTTGTGCATTTATTTATTTCATGTAGGCTTAGGTCTTCTAAGTGTCTTGTATTTATTAATTTTATTTATTTAGCTAGACCTTAACATGTTAATTCTTTCTAGATTAAGAACCAGCCTGTGACCCTAAGCCTAGCCTTAGACCTAGGCCTCTTGATATACACTAGGCTTACCCTAAGTTCAATATCTAAGTTAGACAGCCTATACGTGAGAAAGACGCTAATAAGTTAGATATGGTTTGGGCTAGAGCAACCAAAATGAATCCAGAACTGAGAAGTAAAATATTTAAGGAAATATTAGCTGAACTAGATAATATATATATATATATATATACACACACACACACACACACTCGGAAAGCATCCATCGACTAAAAGAAGAGCTAAATCGAGTACTTAAAACTGATAAATGGCTTTGATAATATAAATTACGGAAATAGGGATATAGGATAGGGATACAGGGTAGGGATACAGGGTGAATTACGAGAAGAAAAGGATATAAAATCGAAAATTAAAAGTTTTCAAGAGTAATGCTGGAAGCAATCCTTTTTATATAAAATTTATATTTAAGCTCTTTAAACTTTCGTATTACACATCTCAGATTAATCTTTTCAATTGTTTGAAGAATTGAGACAATTTAAACATTTCATTTGACTAATGAAACGTCTAACGAAATGTTTAATTAGTGGGGTATTTCTTTTGGCGAAGTAAACTTTTGGTACCTCGGAACATTAAAAAATTTACGTAAAAATCTAGAAACATTTTTGCTGTCGGATTAGGTTAGGTTAGTTAAAGTTTAGTTAGGTTAGGTTAGTTAAAGTTTAGTTAGGTTAAGTTAGGCTAGAGTGGCGAGTACCTCACTATTTAATGAGGTAAAAACCACCCTACGAGCCCTCAATTTCGTTCGAAACACTTATCACGCGCTTTTTGGTTCGATAGCAGTAAGGTTAAGTTAAATTAGGTTTGATTAATTATTTCTTTAGATATATCGATTTGAAAATACGTGTGTGTGTGTGTGTGTGTGTAAAAGCACATTTTGGTGAGCTTTGATTAAGTTACCAAAGACATTTCTCTTTTTCATTGATCAAACACTCTATAGATACAGATTCTAAAAACGATAAAACCCACTTACAACGGTTTAGGTTACTTTATGAGGGTTTAAACCAGGGGTGGGGAACCTGCGGCCTTCTGCGGCTTATCGAGATAAATCTTAATTTATATAAAAACCATGAATTCCAAGCAGTTATAATAATATATAACAGAATATAACTACTGAACTCTTACAAAATAGATACTAGCTAATGCTAAAGCATCGCGCCGAATGTAAAGTGAACGAAATATAACTAAACTTTATAAATCATTCACACCCATATGTACAAAACACATGTAGACGTAAAAATAAGAAAGATTTTCATTTATTTGAAGAATTGCTCGCTTTAGGCACCCTTAAGGGAAGGACGCGGGGAATTGATATTTTCAACAACTTTAAAGATAAATGTTATGAAGTTGGACTAAATTTTACTAACTTGGTGAGTGTGTGTACAGATGGTGCTCCATCTATGACTGGGAAGAACGAAGGATTTATTGCACATCTTAAAAGAGAACTCTCAGATCCAAATGCACTGATTTCTTTTCATTGCATTTTGCATCAGCAAAATCTCTGTGCCAAATCTGTCATTTTAAATGACACTTTGCAAAAAGTTATAGGTATTGTGAACTATATTCGAGCAAATGCTACGAGGCATCGCCAGTTTCGAAACATGCTCATGATGGATGATGAGATAATCAGTGTAGATTTGCCCTATCATTCGAAAGTGCGCTGGTTATCGCAAGGACAAGTATTAGTCAAAATTTTATCTTTGCGAGAGCAAATAATTGACTTTTTTCAAGGAAACAATCAACATTGTGAATTATCAGGTGCAAATTTTCATCGAGATGTTGCGTTTCTATGTGATATAATGTTAAAGCAAAATGAGTTAAATATTTCGCTGCAAGGTAAAACTAAATCTATCTATGATATGTGACAAAAAATTCTGGCATTTAGAAAGAAGTTGTCGTTTTTCAAATCTCTTCTTGCTCAGTCGAAACTTTCAGAAGAACACTTTCCCCAGTTAACAAAAATAATTAATGAAAATGAAGAGTATAACTGTGAATCTTTCGAAAAATACGAATCTGTTTTAGACTCATTAATCAAAGAATACAATGAAAGATTCATTGATTTTGAAAAGCATGATATCACCCTGAAACTAGCTTTTCAACCTCACTTAGTTGATGTATCAAAGGCACCAGAAGAGTTACAAATGGAGCTTATTGAGTTGTCTGAAGATAATATCCTGAAATCTCTGTTTGATAGTAAGGAAGATCCCGTTGAAATTTGGAAAAAGGCGATAGAATACCCTCGCCTTCGCGAACATGCTCGCCGATTGATTTCGTGCTTTTCTACGACATACCGTTGTGAATCCACATTCTCATACTTGACACAAATCAAGAATTCGTTGAGAACCAGATGACAGATGAGCATCTGGAGGACCAATTAAAACTTAAAACCTCCATGTTAGAACCCGATATCACAATGTTGTCTCACCAGAAGCAATCTCAAAGAAGTCATTAAATTATTAAAAAGGTAAGTGAATAAATTATTCGTCTTAAAATGCATGTATACTCCCTGCTAGCTATTAATTTAAATAATATTAACAAAGGTTTAAAATTACTGTAAAAAATAGTCACACTTATTGACTGCGGCCTCATTGAGGGCGGCAAATTTCAATGTGGCCTTCACACATAAAAAGGTTCCCCACCCCTGGTTTAAACGATGGTTCAGGATCGACTTGCGGTGAACCCCTCTGCAGCATTTCGCCTCATTTGCAGGATTTGGTGAAAGAGGAAATTGCTTTCCGATCTCCTCCTGCCCTCGTAGCCAGCCACGCATGACTGTCAGGACTTTCCACAAGAACCTGTCCATCTGGTTCTTGAAATTGTTCACATCAGTGTGCTGGAGGTTCCTCACTTCTTTTGGCAGGGCATTAAAAAGCTTTGGGCTTCGTTGTTTTGAGGGTGTTTTCAATCCTCATTTTCACGGCCCCCCTGTCCCACCGCAGCTGGACAGTACAAAATCTCCCTCTTCTCTCATTCCACTTTGTTTCTATTTTGTTTCTAAGGTTAGGACAACATTAGAAACGAAATAGAAACAAAATGGAATGAGAGAAGAGGGTTTTATATATATATATATATATATATATATATATATATATATATATATATATATATATATATATATATATTATTCCAAACGATAAGAGCTCTGATGCAAATAATGTCTATTTATCTGTCACACTGTTCAGGAAAGAGCTACATGTTACGATCAGTTTTCTGACAGTCATCATTTACATGTCGTTTGAGGTAACTTTTACGATTTAAAAGTTGGTTTCCAAAAACTGCAAATATTTTAGATTTGGAACTAAAAACAGAATTTAACGACTTTATACACACACACACACACACACACACACACACACACACACACACACACAATTTTTGATCCTCGATGCAGTCATAGTTTAAGTGGAAGTATGAAGAGTTAAACATCTTTTTACACAGAACTATTCTGCCCATACACCTATTTTAGGACACGAGCAGCTCGCAGCAGCATTGCCAAGAAAATAGGAGGTCAAAGTACTGATGAGGTTTTCGTACGTGGCTTATCACCATTGAAAGCAACAATGCTCTGTGTTAGTCTAATCCAAAGAACATCCATATCCGTATTCAGTTGACTGCAATTTTCGTTAGTTTTGTATTGCAGACACCTCCAGTCACACACACCACACACATATGTGTGGAGAGAGAGAGAGAGAGAGAGAGAGAGAGAGAGAGAGAGAGAGAGAGAGAGAGAGAGAGAGAGAGAGAGAGACTGTCAAAGTGCGAAAATAAACAGCTAGCACATTTGACTTTACGTGTATTGTGCTCCGAAAGAGTTTTTAAATTATGATAGATGCCTCGAGCCGTTGGTGCTCTAATATAATCAGTTAATCACCATCTACATTCGGACTACAGGTGATAAATAAGTGAAAAATAAGTAAAAATTTCAGGTGTTTAAATGAGACCGTTCATAATGCCGTAGAAATGTTTCCTCAGATGAATAAAACGAAAGAACAGCCATTGATCTGGAAGGCCATTGTTGGTTGTGAAAGAAACACTTGGAGTCTTTGTTCACCGGGTTCATGTGAAAATAATTATAACAATGTCATTTTGTTACAAAAGAGAAGCTCAACGTTACTGAAATTCATCCATCATCAAAGGACGTACGTATGTCTCGTCAATAACCTCTGATTACAGCCGCCAAAATTAAACTAATTTTTATTTTGTTGCGTCAGCCAAGGAAGTGATGCATATAGACCTACGATATTTCAGATATTTGTTCCATTCTCGGACTTGCCACTCTAATCGCTTCACGTCGAATAGGCAAATACTTATATTGAATTATGGCATAAGTATAATTATTGACAGCCGACGATTCAACATAGTGACTTTGGTGCAGCAATGTAACGCGGTACGGATTTGTGATGATGAAAACACTGACTTCGTATTCGCAGAAGGACGTTTTAGTTCTCTGTAAATACATATCCAATCTTGAGACTTATTTCTCACTATTTGAACAGCATTTTTGTTGTTAAATGCACAAATGCCAAACAATTGTGTCACAAGTAGCGCATCAACACTTATTTGAAGATACAAATAGAACTGCAGCAGGTGTTTCAATGGACACGAAGGAACCTTCACGTGAATCCTATCAAGCCCATTCTGGGACAACTTTATCGGCAGCTTCGAAAATGGAGACTGACTCTACATTCATAAGAGCTCTAAAGCAACATCAATTGCATTTTGGCAACCTTAACCATTTCCATGCTACAAAATCACCTTGCTTTTATGCCAAAGCGCGTCTCAGCCCTTCATGACGGCCGTGGAAATACAATGCTAACATTGTGTGTATATATATATACACACAATGC
>JAJOZX010011000.1:112500-116619 GCA_023014485.1 Bathynomus jamesi
AACAGTTTCAAACTTATCACGTCTCAAAGTAAGTTAAAAGTTCCTCTCAAAGTTAAGTTCCAAACTGGAGACACACAGACAATAACCAGGAGCTTACTAGCTCTCGTGTTGACCCTATATACCAGAAAGATATACCAAAATAGGGTACCTATACGGTTAATGTTAGGAACCCTTTATTATTTGGGTTACGAAAGTCCATTTAAGTATTTCCACTTGAAGGCTTTGCTAAATTTACAGTTTACAGTATACGAATATTCGCAATGAAAAAAATCAGCTTATACAAATACAGGGTGTTCAAAAAGAAACGCAACCCATTGGAGAATGCATACATCATTGTAACCTAACCCTTTTCTTTCCGTTTCGGGTTGCGTTTCTTTTAAAACACCCTGTATATACGTATAATCTCTTCATTATTTGTTATAATTTACTGTTGATACCTCGTTTTGTAATTTTTTTTTTTTTTTAGTAAACGACATGGGTCGTTTCTGGAGGTCTTCAAGATTATTATTAACCTTTCCTTCATCGTAGTACGGTCGCGGTAATGTTTATGCGTTGTCCTTTCAATTGATAAAGGAAAAGTATCTCTCAATTCTTCTGGCCATTTAGTAAGGATGACGTTACGACATTGTTTGACGTACAAATATTATAGTGGTTAAGTTAGAATATGATGGTATGCGGGTCTGATTTATTTTCAAGTCTTATTTCTAGAAAGAACAAACGTAGTTGTAGAAAAGTTCATAGAGAAACATGAAAGTTCTCAAAAGCGTAACAAATTACTAATAACTTATTTTTCTTTGGATATTTTATTCATTTTTGTGACCAGTAAAATTTAAAAAACAAGCCCACAGTCCTTACTAAGTAATTTTTCATGTTTTTCAGACAGTTTAGGTTCCAAAGGCGAAAATTTTTTCGAAGCTGTACAAACTTTGTTTATAAAATAAAATTAATTCTGTACATATTACAAAACCGTTTGTAATACGACAATAAAGTCTTCTAAATTTAGAACGCAACCTTTTCTAGGGTGCATTCTAAGGGAAGTCTTTCAAAGACTTTCAAAGTCAAAGTCTTTCAAAGTCAAAACTTCTTTCCAGATGATAGAATAACTTCTTTTAATGATTCATAGCTTCTTTAGAAAGAAAAAACGACCTTTCAAACTTCTTTTTGGGGTGATTTGAGACAATAGCGAATAGAAGATAATATAATAACTTCTTTTAATGATTCATAACTTCCTTAGAAAGAAAAAATGACCTTTCAAACTTCTTTTTGGGGTGATTTGAGACACTAGCGAATAGAAGATAATAGAATAACTTCTTTTAATGATTCATAACTTCTTTAGAAAGAAAAAACGACTTTTCAAACTTCTTTTTGGGGTGATTTGAGACACTAGCGAATAGAAGATAATATTTCTATGAAAAGAAGGTTGCGGGAAGTCCTTGTTTTCTGCGATACCAAACTATCAACTATTGATTGATTGGTTTGATTTAGATCTGTTCACTGTCACTGTAATTATTGGTTTGGAAAAACCCGAATTCACCCTTTCTATACCTTCCCTTATTTCCGTTTAGCCCCCCCCCCCCCAGCAGGGACTTTCTTTTATTTTGTTAACATCAGACGATGTATTAAAGGATTAATGGTTCGGAATCTGAGTGCAGCTGGTATCCAGGCATTTTATGGCCTCGATCTGTAGAGAGATTCACCAAATATATTCTCTCTCTCTCTTTCCCCATACATACATACATACATGTGTATATACACACACACACACACACACACACACACACACACACACTTAAACTTTTTATGTAAAATAACAAAATACAATGTCCAGAATACACTTTTGATATTAGTATGTCTAATAACAGTGATGGAACATTTCATGGTTGGTTATTGGATGCACAAATGTTGAGTCGTACCCACCCCCTAAAAAAAAACCAGAATCCGCCACATCGGAGCCCTTTATTGGACTAGAGGAATTTCCTTATTACGTGCATGGCGATTCTTGTCACAGGTTTCCTTTATTCGTTTTAACCCGTTCTCGAATGGCAAAAAAATTTATACGTGAGGAAGACGTGGGAAACACGTGTCAAAAAAGAATGTAATGTGAGGAGAACACGTTGAATACAGTATACGTTTCTACGACTACTAAAATGTTTATTGTTTTTATGAAAAATACGTGTACGACAAAGCTCAGTTTTAATTTAGTTGAGCTTCGATGTTTGATTTATGTTAGAGAGTGACCTTGAGGTGTACCAATGTGTGTGTGTGTGTGTGTGTGTGTGTGTGTGTGTGTGTGTGTGTGTGTGTGTGTGTAATTCGAAAGGTTGCTTCTCCTGCTAATACTATATTGTTGATCAATTTCGTACTAAAAGCCAGGGTCATAGGACAGAGAGAAACCTATAGTTTAAGGTGGAAACCAAACGGCAGGTCGATACATCATCTGAACGCGGGATACAGTCACTCATCCAACCACTGAACAAATCCACCGTTGCTGATCTTACAGGACGACATAGCCGAACGAAAAAGGTAGAAACAACGCGTACATTTTGAATCCTCAATGTGACTTGCACACTTTAACCAAACAAATATTGAACCAGCGAAATTGTAATGTGAATATACGAACTCAAAATATATTGTTTCTGCCACAATACGCTCCTACTAGAGGAAGTCACGTGGATATATGCTAACCCTTTACAATTCAGTGGTTCTTAAACTGGGGGCGCGAGAATATTTCAGGGGGTCCGCGGAGGGTCAGTGAATAATCGCTGGTATTATAAGTGAAAAGAGCCAGTATAAATTTAATGAACTGTAATATTAGTCAATGCACTTGAACATCATGGGGGCGATGGGTCAGAAGTTTACTCGTAGGGGAGGGGGCACGGGGCAAGAAAGTTTAAGAACCACTGCTTTACATAAATAAATTCACCATCACAACATTTATGTAACGAAACCAATTCTATTTTTGAAGTAAATCAATACTTCTAAATAACATCAGCCATCGGAACTTTAAAAATCCTTCACTCTATAACTCCTACCCAATTGTCGAATCTTTTGTAATTGACAACCTTTACAAGTTGCAGCTTCAGGAGCTAAGAAAAAAATATCAGATAATCCCGCAAATGAGGCAGGATGCTGCAGAGGGGTCGACCTCAGGTCGATCCTGAACCGTCGTTCAAACTCGCCTAAAGTAACCTAAAATAAGTAATACGCATGTCCGTATGTGTGTATGTATGTATATTTGCGAAAACGTGTATGAATATATGTTTGCGAAAACGTGTATATATATACATATATGTTTGCGAAAACGTGTATGTATATATGTTTGCGAAAACGTGTATGTATATATGTGCTTGTGTATATAAAGAGATAGAGACGACACACATACAGCTAAGAATCACTTTGATAACTGAAAATATTAACTGGTGGAATATAACTTACACAATGAAACTGATTTACTTCGTTCATTTATACCCAATGACTAAACGGATTTATTTTAATGAATTGGCTCTATCCTTTACAAACTAAAGTTTACAGCCTGTGGCAAATTGATTTCTAAATAATTTACGACTTAAATGAAAATTGGATTCCAGTTTAATTATTTAATTTATTTTGTAAGAATTCCATTTTCAATGTGAAAATCGAAAATCTATTGATGAATTATTAATCAAAAAATTATTAATTGATAATTGGGCTCTTTTCCGTTCTACCCCAGCAACAAAAGATGAAATTATATATTATTTTCTACTGTAGTTTTACTTGCTGAATTCAATAATATATCTTATTTGGAGAAATTAATAACAAAAGAGTATAATCCGTTTATTTTATTTAAAAGTAGAGATTGCATTTAAGATTTCAATAAAAATGTCCTTTCCTTTTTGTCTTCTTCTCCACAGAAATTCACATAAGAATCTATCATATTTCTAGATGTTTCCCAATGTCTCTCGTTCCTTTGTTTAGCTGAATCAACTGTACGCCCTTGACGATTGGTTAGGTTAGGTCGTGATATTTTCGTTAGTTAGCCTTATAAGGTTAACTAAAGAAGGCTGGGGTAGAACGTTATTTCCTTAACTATGTTTATGAAATTCCATTTATCATCCATAACAATATCTACAACAGAGAAAA